>PVKA01052181.1:0-11842 GCA_004027165.1 Ctenomys sociabilis | reverse complement strand
TCCACTAGGTAAATAATTATTGAATCTTTGATATAATTCAGCTATAAAAAAACCTGTAAATATAATATCATGTATGCACCTTGTACAGTACCAAAACGTTATGAAAACAGTTTGCAATGTATTAATTCATCGACTCTGTATGGTTAAGGTGTCTTGAAACTGTCTGATTGACATTTGTATTTTAATAAAATAAAAATAAGTGGAAAAAAAAATAAAACCTATTCTCATTCCTTTTATTTCTCTCTCATGTGGAATGGCTCTAGGTAATGATTATAAATACAGTTATATACATATATATATTTTTTTTTGCACAAAAGAGTGTTTTGAAACAAGCCTGCATAGGACAATAGTCCAACAGAGCTAGTTAAAAACCTGTATTAACTTCCATGCTTACATGAGTAGAGAGGTTCTTATTTTGCTTCAGACATGAAATTCAATGGGAATTTCTAACAAAGTGCAGGTGTGTATAAGGTAGAAAACGAAACCTTCATACTCTACTGCTCGTAAAGTGGGAAAGTTTAATCCGCTGTGTGGGGCAATGATGCCAAGTTAAGGTGTTAGCTGTGAGAGATGCCATGAGAAGGCTGGGACCTTAGTAGTGATGACTAAGGTACCCTCAGTATGATCCTCCTGCATGGTGCCCAACCAAACCATAGGCTTGTAATTAAAGCCATGGGTAAGCAGGGCAGACAAGCATTGTAGGCAGGTTCAATACCAAGGACAGGAGGTAAACATGCTGAAGTATCTTTCTGAAATTTCAATACTGTAAAATGGATCAAGAATAAAAAAAACACAAAAGAATGAGTGACTAAAGCACAGACTTTAAGAAAGAAGAATGTTCTATGGTGCAAAGCAACAAACCATACTTTATAGTTGTCAATATTGAAAGTGCATTCTCATGATGAAGGAATCACATTACTCTAGACATCCAGGAGGAAATAAGTAATATTAGATATATTTTCAAATGGCTGCTTGAAGGATACACCCTGTGAAATGCTATGATAAGAATTTCTCTGCAAAAAGAGTAAAGGTAAGAAAAGTTAAACACAAACGTGAGGAGCCTGATAATCATACTGTGCTGTTGTACTTCCTAAACAATGTCCTTCATGTCTAGGGTCTGGATGTGCCCAGATGGAACCACCCTGAGCAGGAGACAGAATCTGGGCCATTTGGTCAGTGTCCTCATGTGTCCAAGTGCTCATCACCAGTGCCTGTTACTATGTGACCTGATCACATTAACCAGGATACTGTGGACACGGTGAAATCACAGGTCTTGACAGGAAAACATGACTTCAGATAAGCAGAGCAGCCCTAGTGTGTCATTTAGACCAATGAAACTTCAAGAGCACTGAGAAACAGTTATGTGTGAATGTGTTTCTAAATTACAATGTGTTGTACAAGCTCTGACCATATGTGTGGATGTGAAAGTGAAAGAGCAGTCAGGAAAGATTTCAAGGGCCTCAGAGAGGATGGGTGTCTGGATTACAATAGCTCAGGAGAATGAGTTAGAGTAAGAAGGTTGGAGACAGAGGTCAGCTAGCATACATGCAAATGGATATACAAAGTGAGGGCTTGGTGGATGAATGTAGAACTGAGATGCTAGGCTGATGAGGAGAAATTAGTTTTTGAGCTAAATGAGAGTCATCTCCACAGTCTACACTGGTAGTGTAAGGTGAGGAGAGATTCCTGTAAATACTAAAGACAGACTTGAAGGAATGGATAGCAGAGTAAAATGGCATTAGTAGGGAAGGTCACACCAGATTCTGAAAGGACAGGCCTAGCCACACTGTAGTTCATCCAGAAACTGCTTTCTGAGCTTACAGGGTATGGCTGCCCCTGCTGGAGAAAAAGTAAATCTGCATTGGTATTTATGTCTGGGCTTACACTGTTTTTCTCTCACTGTGCCTTGCACAGTAATACACAGCCGTGTCCTCCGTGGTCACGGACTTAAGCTGCAGGGAGAACTGGTTGTTGGCTGTGTTGGCAGTGATAGATATCCGGTCCTTGAAGGCTGGGTTGTAGTTTGTGCTCCCTGACCAGTACCCCATCCACTGTATAGCTTTCCCAGTAGGCTGGCGAATCCAATTCCAGTAGTAACTACTAGTGACAGAGCCCCCAGTGACAGTACAGGTAAGAGACAGGGTCTCTCCAGGCTTCACCAGGCTTGGTCCTGACTCCCGAAGTGTCAGATCAGACAGAACACCTGAGGAAAAGTGGAGTCACAGTGAGTATTTCCCTACCCACAGCCAGACCCCTAAACCTCTAGAGACCCCAGGACCCTCACCAAGGGGAGCAGCCATCAGGCACAAAAGAATCCACATTATCTGCATGTTGCCTTCAGGACGATGACCTCCACAGCAGTCTAACTGACGATAGGCATTTATTCTGCTACCACCTAGCTTAATTTGCATGTATGTTTGAGGCATATAGGAGACTGAGCGAGGGCGACTGTCTCTGTGCCCGAGATCTGATATTTTGCAAGGGAGCTGCTTAACTTGTCTTGATCCTGTGGATTTTATCCCAGAATTTAACTCTGCTTAACTCTGTTCTGTGAGTTTGCCTGCATTATTGGTGATGTTGATGGGCATGCGAAGAAAAGGCTGAGTTTCTCTCCTGTCTTCTAGGCAGCATCAGATGTGAAATTGTAATTTCTGGAGAACACTTCATGTCAGGTCTGCTACTCATGGTGGTGCAAACATACCTTGGCCCAACTGCTCTCATGCTCTCCCTTCATCAGATACCAATCTTTCAAATTTCATGTTGTTTTCCTCTATGGCATCTCAATCTCAATCAGCTGTGATGTTTTGTGGAGAGGTTCTTTACTGATCATCGCTATTTGACTTCTACATGCCTCACTCATCTCTAAGTCTTATACTTTGCCTTGCTTTGAATGTTTTCACTTATTATTTCAGTAAACAGGATTTTATTCCATTTGCTATCTGTGCCCTCTTTTTTTTCCCCTTAAATTCAGTTAACCTTAAACTGATCTTTCTTATACTTTCTTGGACTTGTAGGATTCATTTTTGAGGTTCTATTTTTTTTTAAGGTATCTCTGTTTACTTTGTCATTTACCACTTACCTTGTTTTAATTTTAGAACTCTGTCTTAACCATGATAAATTCTTTGGGCCTTATTATGCATAAAATATTGAAGCTTCTGAGTTTCATATGCAGCCCTTTTATGGATCCTGATTTATTTCCTTGCCTTTTATGTTTCTTTTGCAATAGTTCCTCAGCTCCTTTATCTTCTTTTTAATGTGTGTTGTAGACTTGCTGATCAGTTTGTATAACTATCCAATGATGTTATCTAGTTCTCCTGTGCCATCCTAGGTGAATAGTTATTTAACCCTCTTGGAAACACTCTGGATCATTAAGTCTGAGTGTTTTGGATTCTTCTTCAATGCCACATGGATCCATTTTGGGAGAGTTTGTCATTCTGGGAATCATTTTATTGACTTATGTCCTTACTTTTCTATTCTTATTTATTTATTTTTCTTGTTTTCAGATTAGTTGGATCATTGCAGTGCAGTTATTTTTTTTTCTACTGTGGAGACCTCTAGCTATTTTTTTTCTTCTCAGTGATGTTATTGATGTTTGGCAAACATGGACATTTACCTCTGTTCCAGGATTTAACAGCCTCTGTTTAATTAATATTTTAACTTTTGGCATATTGGGCCTAGTAGCCAAGTCTTTTACCAATATATCCATCTCAATAAAGCCAATTAACAACATTAATTTTATCACCTTGGCTAGAGTAATAAAATCAGTATCAGTTATCACACTAAATTAAACTTGAATATTGACAAAGCACAGGAAAAAACAAAGCACTATATTTATCCATACAAAAGAGATCTATATTTATTATAGGATTTTAGAGAAACCAATTATTAGCCTATAATATCTACTAAATGAAATATGTTTACCTCTACAAAATTATAACACTACCGAATATCAATGTTATAATATGCCATGTTTTTGCAGAGGTTCATAAAGCTTAACAGTTACACTGTGTGAGGTGGAAGGTTAGGAAAGGAAGGAATGGAAAAATAAGTTTGTATTATTGATCAATGGAATGTGAGGAAAATATAAATATGACAGGGAGTCTCACAGTAGAGTGAAAGATATTAATAAAGAATCAGAAAAAACATGATGAAATGAAATTAAGGATACAAAAAAATGTTGGAAGGAAAAAAGTAAAAGGCGAAGGCAATATTATAAGAGTACAACAAAATACTGGGTAAAAAAGACCCAAATGCCCAAAATACTAATAAGAAAAGAAATACAAAATAGAAAAAAAATAAGTTTGAGTGTAAAACAATACTTCATGTTACTGAATGAATGATTTTCTCCCATGATCAGGTGGTCTTGGGATGCAGATCTTCTTACTTTTCTAGCCATAAGTGTAGGGTATGTGTGTCTTTGAGGTGTCCACTACACACTAGCATCCTTTCTGTTGCTTTCTCACATCCTGTGTCATCCATTCAAGCCAGAGTGTGTCCTTCCTCTAATTGATAGATGAGAATCACAAACAGGCTCTGTTCTCTTTAGTACTGTCCTCATCCAGTCAGCTGATCATAATTTGACTCTGCTGTCTTGAGCTATGCTTTCCTGTAAGTTGGATGGGGATTCTCTGGCATGTGTTACTCTCTCAACTGGTGTCCTGTGGGTCTGGTCTAACATGGGTATGCTCTCTAATAAGGTGTATGACACTGTTGCTAGTATGCTTTCCAAGCTGTTGGTTAGATGTCATTACTGGTCTTTTTTCTTACATAGAGGAAACATGTTACTCCACTGACATGATACTGCTCTTTCACATGGGGGCAGGGTTCTACTATGGGTGTATACCTTTTGTTCAAATATCTTTTAATAAGTTTAATGTTTTAGAAAAAGTTCTCAGGTTGTTCATGCCAAAAATTTTATTTTCTCCAAGTGAAATGATTTGAATTGTTTCTCCCAATTTCTGCTGTTGGAAATATAGATCTCAAATAATAGTTCTTGGCAATGTAATATGGGAGGTGATGGGGACAAGAAAACTCCTTCTTGGGTTGAGTAACTCACTAATAACACACTGATTTAGTGGGTTACACTTAGCTTTGTTATGAGTGACTATTTTCCTTGTCACGTGGTTTCTTAACACAGCATGCCATTTACTTTGCATGGACTCAATATGAGGATCTCTTTGTAAGCCAGCATGGCTTGGACCAAGCACTTGGGCACCTATAAGCATATTGTAAATGAATCACTGTACTTTGTAAACTGATCAATCTGCTCCATGTATCCTGTGTCAGCCTAGAAAATGGAGACAGATATCAAACTATCACTGTGAGTTGCAGAATGGTTTCTCTATAATATTGAAAATGTTACAGCACATTCTCTTGCTATATTCTTTAGAATGCACACCAAATTTATGGAAGTTAAAATTGTGAACAACTGCCATTTTTCACAGATTTAAAACTAATTTTTCACTAATGATATTTGTATTAAACCAGGGCATTCAAGAGTTGAGCCACTGTGACAAAGGAAGATAATTTTAGTGACAGTTCTTAAGGAGCCTCTCCTAATGGGTGTGCAAAATGCATGATCCTTGCCTCATGAATGCAATTCTTTCCTCTATGGTGAATATCATTTTAGAAAATAATATTTCTAATATTTTATATTTAATAAATAATAAATTAATTATATTTGTTTCATTTTCTTTTTCCATGTCTAAAGAAAATATGATCATCTCATAGGTGTCCATATGCATATCAAATTTTTTCATATGTATGGATTTGATGTCAGTAGTGCATTATGCATTTTCCTGTCCTTGACATTTTCACCTTCTAATTAACATACTTAATACTTTTTACAACCAAGGGACCTTCCTAAGAAGAGTTGTGCTTGTATACACAGTTGAATATAAAATGAAATCTATTCATACTTTAATCAGTAAATGAGCTTAATATATGCTAGATATGGATACAATTGATAAGAATATTTGGTAAAGATGACAAGTTAAAGACGTTTAACATACATACAGGTTAGGAAGTGCCATGAATTGAGGTTTTCCACTCAGAATATTTTTGTAGAAAATAAATTTAATTCTTAATGAACAGGGAAAATGATATTTATTGTGCATAGTATGTTGTTTTAGAGTGTGTCTGCAGAGTACAATGGTTCCATTGATCCTGCTAATATCTACATTAATCTACATGGTAAGAATTGTAGAGAGATTCTAAGTTTACTTTAGACATGAAACCAGGGGAAGTATAGTACTCAGGAAGTATACACTTGGACACCAATAGAAAATAAAACCCAGAGCCCCTCTGCCCCCAAAGCAGGCTAAGTGATTAACTCATAATGTGTAACTTCAATGCTAAACTAAGTTGTTACTAGCTTAGGGACCCTAAGTTATAAAAAGATAGGGACCCTAGATCAAGGAGTAACACACCATGCATATAATGATTCTTGCTTCCCAGAATCCACTTGAATGATGTCTTGAAATTAGAAATCACATCAAAATAAAGAAGAGAGCATTATACTCTCTGAAGACCAAACAACATGAGGTAGACCTGTATGGACTTGTCTGAATTTTCTATTATTTTAAAATAGTTTAACAGGAAAGCAGAACAAATAAATCAACAAGTGAAGAACAAAGTGTAATGAAGAAATTTGTCATGTTTTAAATGTCAAACTATGGAGTATGATCACAGGTATTGAAATATGCACTTTTGAGGAAGGAATCAAACCACATTTAAAATTCAGGTGGAGCAAACAATGCTATCTTCAAAGATAGATAGGAGGAAAATACACCATACTTAGTGCAATGTAACAACTGCCTTGTGTTGGAAAAACTGGAAATAATAACAAATATTCAAAAAATATCAACAGGAAATTCACATGCATGGATTTAGGTAGACCTGAATTAAAGCAGTGATCCTGTGCAGAGCATTGGGTTCTGCCTGGAAAAGAGGGACATGAGAGGGAGAAAGAACTTGGGCCAGTTGTGTCAGTATTTTGTATGTCCAGTAGCATCCACAACTTGCATGCCTGTGACCTGAACATAGCAAAGTGAATATGGCATCAGCTGGGGTATAAAAGAACTTGAAGGGAATGTCACTATCCTGCACTACTCAAGGAGCCTCGGCATAATCCCATTGGTCCTTATAGGTGGTACAGTTGAGACCAGAGGAAAGGTAAAGTGCTTTTAAGAGCAGGGACTACAGTCATGGCATGGCAGATGGAGGAGGAGGCCACATGCTAAAGTAGACTAGAAACTCCTATGAAGTGGAAAAGATGAAAATGGGATCTGTGTGGAGTTCTGTAGAGTAACCACTATGGCCAACAAATTGCCTTTAGGCCTGGAAACTTCAGTGTTCTAAAAACCTGTTTTATGTGAATCTGTCTGTGAACTGGAACATAGAGTTGGAGCTGCTGCTATAAGTGTGAATGTGAGAATGAAAGAAATGTCATAGGAGATTCCAAGGGTCTCACTGAGATTCTGGATGTCTTATTGTACATGTGAGGAAGAGGGTCAGGTAGAGCAAGAAAGTTGTTGTCCAACTCACCTATGTGTAAACATGTGGAGTACTGATTACAGTTCCAACTGAATATGCAGAGTGAAGAGTTCTATGAATGAGTCTAGCATGCAACAGGCAGATTAGTGAAGATTTGTTTTTCTGCCTAGGATAAATGGGGTCCACAGGAATTAAGTGTAAAAGAAAATATGTCATTCCTGTAAATTCCTAAGCGAGTATGGATGACAGAGCCAGGAATGGCTTAATGGGTGGTGAGTTTCAGCCTTGCATGTGATGTGTAGTGGGATCACAACAGTGATCTATGGCCTTCCAGTTTGTCCCTGGCTTAGAAGTCTGTGGTTAGTTGTCATGAGTTCCACCTGCTGGTCAGAAGGGGACCTACAGGAAGGTTTGTGTCTGATATAATCTCACTGCGCTTTGCACGATAACACACACATGGCCTTGTCCTCTCTGGTCATGAACTTTAGCCGCAGAGAGAACTGGTTCTTAGCTGTGCCAGCAGTGATGGAGATGTGGTGTTGGTACACTGGGCTGTATCTTGAGCCTCCAGATCAGTACCCTATCCACTATAGAGCTTTGCAAAGAGGTTGGTAGATTCAATTAAAGTAGTTATTACTAGAGACAGAGCCCCCAGTGATAGTGCAAGTGATAGAAAGGGTCTCCTCAGGTTTTAGCAGGATTGGTCCTGAATAAGAATGACATTCAATGACACAGAATTCTGGAATAATCTGGGGGTAGTGATATTCAGAAAGGAAGAGTGATTTCAATACTTCAACTAAGAGCAAATGTAACGAAAAGGAAGGACATAAGAGCAAATGAATTTTTTGAAATATTTAATTTTTTTACTTTTTAAAAGCAATAAGACATAGTAAAAATAAACATTAGAAATACTACAGACTTTCACTAAATATTGATAGGAATTCAACAAATCAATGGTTGTTGTATTACATATTAAGTTCAAATGAGTTTTTCAGATCACCAGATGTAAGCATTCAAGGTCTGTCAAAAAATTAAAGAGCATCTGTTCAAATCCATAAAACAGTTGGGATGAGGAAAAGCACTAAAGAAAAAAAGAAGGAAGGGGAAAAGAGTATTTAGGTATCTGTACAAGATAGCTTGGATAAGTGTGCCACAGATTTCTATTGAAAGCAACAGTTGATGCTTAACACTTTATTTTATTTTAAAATTTCCTATGACTATTTAAAACCAAATTTGCAGGCTTATAACTGGGAATTTAAACACCTAATTTGAAGACATGATATCTAGCAAGTGAAGCACACATTGTGTGCCCTGAAGTTGAACCAGAAGCTGCAGAGGAGTTCTCAGGACCCTGAAGGATGCACCAAGGCTCCCACACTCCACCAGCCTCACCTCACACTGTACACATACAAACACAGAGATTTTTCTCAGGAAACTGTCCCAAGTGTGCACTGTTTATCCCACTCTTGTATACTTATGCACTCAGGATCTGTTGTTCTCCATAATCTAACTTTAAAAATATTTGCAAAGGAACCAGAGCTCACCCTAAACTTCAGGAAGTGTGGATTCAGTCTTGGTCACTCAGCAGGTGTACCTGGGCATTAAAGTCTGGGCTCCACTCCAGTGCTGCAGCGTCAGGGCTGGCTGGTTCTATTCAGCAAAGAGAGGCCATATTGCTTCATCAGTTTTCCATCCAGGCAGCTCTGGCAATATGTGTCTTAGAGAGGGTAGCACCCATAGCAGACATGAGTAGCTGGGAGAAGTTGGTAATAATGAGAATGTTCAAGAAAATATGATTGCTCAGAATGCTATGTCTGCAGTATGTATCTCTTCCCTTCTCACTGTTGAGCATATACACAGGTCATGTATTTTACATACTAATGATTTTCACTTTATAATCATGGAAGATTATGAAAATGTCACCATCAGTTGTGTTTTCTATGTAGGACCTGATGTGCTGAGCATGTTGCACTCCTGTTCTGGGTCTCCCTGAGGCTATGAGCACACTGCTACCTGATGCAGCGGCTGCCTATAGGGGAAGCATGCCAGAGTTTAGAGCCCCCATTCTTAAACTGTGAACATCTTATTTTTCTAAAAGACATGGTGACTTATAGATATCACCCAAAAAATTTAGAGGCTGAGGCACGAGGGTACCTGTAAATTTGATGCCAGCCTGATCTTCACATAGAGTTGAAAGCAGCCTGCAAGTACGTAATAAGACCTAGTTTCAAAAATTATGACTTTACTGTATTCTGTTATTTTTTATATTTATTTATTTATTTTTTATTTTATTGAAGTACAAATAGCAATGAGACAGTTCTAAGACAACTTAACAGGACAGATTCGATAAATTAATACATTGAACACAATTTTCATAATGTTTTGATATCATAGAAGGTGCATACATGATATTATACTTACAGACAGTATTGTAGCAGATGTCTCTTATCAGTAAATTAAGAGTGTAGTTGAATATGTATCTTATATTTTATATCGAAGATTACATCAATTATATCAAAAATTCAATAATCAATACTTTCTGTCTTGTGATTTTCCTAGTGGTTGTCCCTAGTACTAGATGCTAACATAATATCCTGTCCAACCACCATTAGTGCAAATCTTGCCTCTCATAGAATTTTGTACAAGCACTATGTATCCATCCCAACTGTACTGTCCATACACACACATCATGATTCTTCCTTTCTATACCCCTTCCTTTGTCTACACCTGTCAAGGATGGGCAGTCCATTTCATTTAACCAATTTAGGTGCCTGAACTCGACAACGCAATCCAACACAGTCCAGCATTCCACAACAATAGAGTGTTATCCGGAGAAGTTGTCGACCATAGCCATTTAAAGCTCAAATAATTATTAAGGCCCGTGTTGTATACCACAATTTTATACTTTTCTGCTGGATGGTTAAGACCTAGATAGAGTAAGACCTTTATACCAAAAAATGTAGCTTTTGTATCTGATGAGATCAGTGAAGGCCTCTCAGGGTTTATCATGTAATCCTGTACCTTATTCTGCAGATCCGTTGTTTGTGTCATCCATGTGGATGAGTCACGGCCAATGCTTGACCAAGTTGCTCTCTGTGAGAGCTTGAGAGAAAGTTTTCTCTCCATGTGACTCTCCCCAGGCACACTATAGAACTTCAATCTCTTTCCTCTGTGGCTCCATAATCTCCCTGTTCAGAAAACTTGGGGTTGTACTGAGTTTCAAGATATTACAGTACAGATTCTCCTAGGTCTGGAATCTTCGCTGACTTTGAAAGGCTAGGGCCAAAATGTTGGCTGGCTTTGTGGCTCTTCTGTTTCTACAATTTTGAACTTAGGTTGTTAACCATCCAGAAGAACAGATGATTAGTACCCTGCCGCATAGGCCATTCACTTTGCCTTATCTGACTCAATTCTTTTTAGCTGCTCTTGTACATTTCTATTTGTATTTCTTCTTTTCACTTTTTATACTAGGTAGACTATATGATATTACACATGTGTGTCTGGTTTATTTCATTATAAGTATATGTTCAAGTGCCATCCATATCAATATAAATGCTTCAAGCTTATCATTCTTCATAGCTGAGTAATACTCCATTATATAGAAATGCCACATCTTTTTCAACCATTCCACATGTGAAGGACATCTTGGTTGTTTCCAAGATTTTGCTATCATAAATTGTGTTGCTATAAACATAGGTACACATATATCTCTATGATACAATATTTTCAGTTCCTCTGGGAAAGTTCCCAGTAGGGGGATAGTGGCTTGAATGGGATTTCCGGACCTACTCTTTTCAGGAGTCTCCTCACTGACCTCCACAATGGATGTACCAGTCTACATTGCCAGCAACAGTGGAGAAGTGTTCCCTTTTCCCCACAACCTCTCCAACATTGGTTGTTGGTTGATTTTCTTATGATAGCCATTCTTTCTGGAGTGAGATGGTATCACAGTGTTGTTTTTATTTGCATTTTATGAATGGCTAGCGATGTGGAGCATTTTTGCATATATTTATTCGCTTCTTTAATTTTGTCCTCTGAGAAGTGTGTATTCATCTCAGATGCCCATTTCTGAATTGGGTCTTTCAATTTGAGGGTCCTAGTATATCTTGTTCTTTATACATTCCAGAGAGCAGACCTTTCTCTTATTCATTATTTTTTTTCCATTTATTTTTATTTTATTGAAATACAAATGTCAATCAGACAGTTTCAAAACACCATAACCATACAGAGTCGATGAAATAATACATTGCAAACTGTTTTCATAACGTTTTGGTATTGTACAAGGTGCATACATGATATTATATTTACAGGTCTTTATGTAGCTGAATTATATCAAAGATTCAATAAT
>PVKA01052180.1:0-11840 GCA_004027165.1 Ctenomys sociabilis | reverse complement strand
CCCATCCCCTCTCCTCTTCTCCTCTCACGTCTCCTCTACTCCCGTCCCCTCCCCTCCCCATCCCTTCATCTCTCAATCCCCTTCCCTTTTGTATAAGACCTATCTCCATATTTTAAAAAAATTATTTATTTATTTTTTAAGGAACGCAGAATTGTGATAGAAAAAAAGCATTACAAACAATACAAGATTTCACTAAACAAAATAATAGGAATTCAAAAATGGTTGCTGTATTACATAATGCTATCTTCAAATTAGTTATTCAGATTATCAGATTTATAAATAAGTAAGATTTACCTTCTGTTTGCTATATTATTTGAAATAAGGGTGTATTTGTTAATTTTTTCCCTTGGAATTCTTTATTATGTGCTCTTGGAGAGTTTGTCTATCCTTTATCCAAACTGCCAACTTCATTATATTTGTTTGGTAATGAATCTTGCTGTCTTGTAGAGTCCTGCCATCTTATCTTTCGTTTTCAAAAGTATCTTGGTACTTTGTGCTTTTTGCATTTCCATGTAAATTTAGAATTAACTTGTGAAATTCTACAAAAGCCAAACCAAACCAGACCAGATCAAAAACCAAACCAAGGGTCGGCCAAATAGCTCACCTTATAGACCCTTCCCTAAATACAAACAAACAAGCAAGCAAACAAAAAAACAAAAAACAAACCAAAATTAAGTGTTAGGATTTTTAGAAAATTTAGTTTGCATTTATTCTATTAGGATTTTTAGAGAATGTCACTTTTGTAACATTAAGTCTCCCAATCCATGAACATATTGTCTCCACTTAATGTAGTTTTCTTATAATGTAGATTTTCTTGTACAGGAAAGAATTAAATAACAGGGGCTGGCCACATAGCTCAGCGGATTAAAGCACCTTCTTAGGCAGATGCAAGGATAGGGTTCGATCCCAGGCATGCTGTGCCAGCCGGCCCCCAGGGCACACCGAGACTGGCTGAGAGTAGGTGTGTTGGTGTGCTCCTGGAATCCCAGCACTTGGGAGGCTGAAAACAGGAGGATCACTACGAGTCTGATCTGTGTAGTGAGACCCTAGAGATCCCGTACTAAATACATAAAAGAGAATTAAGTAATAGTTCAAGACAGTAATACCAAAGGAATGAAGAAATTGATTGCTAAATGAGCAATACAAAAATAAAGATTCAGAATAGGAAAAATATGTCTCTTTCATAAAAAGGGCTACTAAAAGAGTTGTGTCAAATACTGATGAAATAGTCTTGTTTTTGTTCCTTCATAGGTGTTGTATACATCTTTGGATGCTATCATATTTTCAGCTTGTCAATAGGCTAAAAAGAAATCAATGTACTGCTTGTTTTATTGACATGCACAGTTGTTCTGGGTCTTTTTTTTTTTAATGTTGATGGATCTTTCGACTGAACCAGATATTTTGTTATCATGCAAAAATATTCCAAAGAAAAGATCTGTATAGTAATTTTCAAAGATCTGTATAGTAATTTTCAATTCAAATATATTATAGAAGATTTTTGAAACATAAATTTGGTGCGATTTCTGAAATAGTAAAATAATGCATGAGCTGCTTCTTCGTAGTAAGTCTGACCATTTCATTTGGCCTACTAATTCTTTGTGAACACCAGAGGTTTCTTTTAATATACAGCTTGCAGTCTCCAGGGGAAGATGAAACCACATGCATCATTTGACATGAAAATGTAATTCTTTATTTTCAAAATAGAGGCAGGCATAATTAAAACAATGAATCTGGCTTTCTTAATTCCTAATGAATACATTTCTGTTGGTAGTGAAGAACGCTGTACAGATAGGTCTCAACCTTGTCACTTCCAGGGAACAGCAGTGAAACTGTTTGTTCCTGACAGCAGACAGCCCCGCTGCAGAGCCCTGGTTTCATGTTACATTAACTATTAGTGCCCTTCTTTCAGGAGCTATTATGCTGTGACATCAAAGATTTTCTGACAGGGCAGTGGTAGGTTAGCACTGAACTTGTCTACTAAAATTTTAAAGAATGGAATTAAATATATATGATCAGACTTTAATATAAGATCTAGAGCCAGAATTAAAATGGTTTAAGGAAAGTTGTAGAAATGGCAAATCCATATGCTGTCCACCTTTGTCTTTCCTTGTTTAAGCAAAATTTCATTATTTTTTATTTTGATGATTAAGTGAAAATGTCCATTTTGTTAATATTAGGGGAGTTGATCACTTCAAGAATGATGTTGTACATAAGGAACAACCTGCCTTTTGTGTAATAGAAATTGCTATGTTGACCTGAGGCATATGTGGTGTAAATGAACATGTGGACAATAGTTGCAACAGTGAGACTTCTCACCAACTCACAATTAGTTAAAGGGACCGAACTACATATTCTATTAAAATTACAAGAGTACAATCTTTTCCATGACAAGAGATGAAAAGTTTCACAAATGAAAAAGCTCAATTTTACATAGCCGTTGAATAAATATAGTCAGTTTAAAAAGTTAATCAGATTATGTTTTCTTTTGAAAACATTGTTACATTTTGAGAACTACTATTGGTTATTTCTGTCCAGATAGGCTTTCTGTTTAAGAAAAATAAATTAAGCACTGTGGTTACAGCAATCTGAATTGCTGTAACTATATTATTATCATAATATTTTTATGAAAAAGTCATGGGATTATGAGACATTAATTTAGATTTATATTTCAAATCTAGACATTTAAGTTTAGATAGATATAATAGTTTTGTTTGAGATTGAGCAAATAAGTCATGTTTAAATGAGTATTTCCTTAATATTATATTTTTCTGTTTATTAATTAGTAAATAAAATTGGTTTTTCAATTGTGAAGAAGATATATCACAATACACTTATTTTAAACAGTGATGTTGTTAGGTAAGAGTAAATAGATCAAAAATATTTATAGATACTTTGCTTTAGCTTAAGGCATTTTTTTTTCCTGTTTTTGAGACAAAGTCTTGCTGGGTAGTACAGGCTGAATTTGAATTCACTTATGTAGCCCAGGCTGGCCTTGAACTCATGGTTACCCTCACGCCTCAGCCCCCTGAGTGCTGGGATTACAGCTGTGGACCACCACACCTAGTTAGACTATGTTTGAAGATAATTTTCATTCAGTTCAGATTAGTCCATATTAAAATCATGAGAACAGCGATTTAAAAAACAGAACGTAAAGTACCTTGTTGTGGTACATGTCTCACAATTAATCATATAGATTTAATTGCTCAAGGAAATATTGCTACAACTTTTCAACTACATTATTTGGAAGGAAAAGAAGGAGATCACTGATATATATCTATATATATATTCAAATAGTCAGTGTATATTAAATATTTATAATTACTATTTATGACCATATATTGTTCAATATATATATACATATATATATATATTCAATATTTATGCAGAAATTCTTATATGAGCCATATTATTTCAATCCTTTTACTTCTGCCAAATGAAGAAATCATTTGAAAATGCTTGTGATTATCTTACAGAGCACATATAATTTAGCAATGTTTCTACTAGCTGGCTAAATGTCACATAGATACGTTTGAATGTTTGTAGTATACTTATTAACTGAAGCGCTGAGAGACTAAAAACTTTTGATCCTCTCCATATGTTGATGAAAGAACATATGAGTATTTTAATTTGCATAGTTTTAAAAAACCCTTTAGTCTGGTTAGCTACAATGCCTATAAGTCAATTGAGCAATGGTGATCTTCCTAAATGAGCTGATGACAGATGAAGCTTGTTCATCACAAAAGATTATAAATAATTTAGAAGAAAAAAACATTTACTTATTTATTTTTGAAAAAATTTTGCATTAAAATTAAAGACTTTTGGGAGGCACATTTTGGACAATTACTTGGACAACATTTATATTTTAGGAGATGTATCTGCACTGTTTAAAGAAAAATATCCTTCCCTTATAAATGTAATCAATCAATTTACATTCCTACTAAATTTTTTGTTCAGCATCTATTACATGCTTTTTTTTTTCCCCAACAAACAAGTATTTATTAGGTGCCAACACTGTGCCAGGTCTCACAGGTGCCAGAAAATAATTACTATGCATTTCAGAACAAAAAGAACTTAATAGTTGTCAAGACAATCAAAAAATATATACCTAATGGGTAGGATACATATAAATTTATATCTCCAGAGACAAGAATGAAGTCAGTGATAGGATAAGATTAGGCTTTAGTAACTAAAACTGGAATTGAAAGTTAAAGAGATCAGGGATTTAGACTGGCATTGCTCTTGAGGGAATATCTCCCTATGGGTGAGTTTGCCTTTGTCTTTGCTATCTACACAAATTTATATTAGTTGGCTACTTTTATTTGGACTATATTATTTGGTTAAACATGCTAAAGGAGGTAAATTTTAAAAGATAAAGGAAATAAAAAATAAGGGAAGATCTTGTAAGGTTGAAAGTATAGGAAAACAAGTTTTAAAACTATGAATTTTGCTTCCTTGCTGCAAGATTTAATAAATTGTATTAAATCTGTTTCAAATCTGCTTATAAAACAAATCTTGTAATTATAATGTGTGGTTTTGGGTGCATTTGTACAGTTTCATCGGCCAGAGAGTGTTGTTATTTAATATGCAGTTTACATTGTTCTTAGCATTATAAATATGTATCTCTCAGATGATTAGTTCTAAAAATGTCCCACAAAAGTCTCATGTTGGAAGTGGGATCTGTAGCGAGGGAGCAAGTCCCTCAAGTGTATCCTCCTCCTTTTTCTTTATGCTTCCTGACCTCCTCGGGGGAAGAGCTTTCCTGGGCCATGATGTTGTGCCGTAATAGTTCTTTGGAGCTGGCTAACCATGGACTGAATCCACTAAAACTGTGAACCAAAATAAAACTCTTTCAAGTTGCTGTGTTGAGTATTTTGTCCCAGCAGTGGGAATGTTGCCTAGTAGATTTGCAAAAGTTAATAATCAATATTAAATTTATTTAAAAATTGGTTGTGCCTGTGGTGCATATTTGTCATCTCAGTACTCTCGGAGGCTGGCACAGGAGGATCTCAGGTTAAAGCCCAGTTTGGGTAATTTAATGAGATCCTGTTTCTGAAAAAGACTGAACAGGATATATAGCTCAATGTGAAGACTCTGGGTTTAATCCCTAGTTCTGGAAAAAAAAATTAAATGACCTAAATTGTGAATTAAGATCTCGATACTAGCTTCAGTTTTAGTTTCTTAAAGTTATGTCAACCATGTCTAAAGCAAAACAATGAAATCAGTCTTTAAAGATCATACAATACGAGAGAAAGATCATTTAAGTAATCGCATAGGCAAGTTTGGTTCATTGTCATGTTCAGGAAACAAAATTTTCCACATGTTCTTTGATCTAATTTTTGGTGGGTAATATTTAGTAAAAGGAATCTAATGTGTTATGACTTTTGTTAATTCTTACATTTAAAATAATTAGATGGACATAAAAATGGTTGTTTTGTTGATATTCAAATTTCTTTGCCTTTTAAATGTTATTTTGGTTTAATTTTGAGATAGTGTACAACATTCAACAATTCTAATATACATTTATTTATTTAAAAATTAAATGATTTTTTAATTTTTTAAAATTTTATTAAAGAACAAATAGCAATGAGACAGTTTCAAGACAAATTAACAGGACAGATTCAATAAATTAATACATTGCAAACTGTTTTCGTAATGTTTTGGTATCATACAAGGTGCATACATGATATTATACTTACAGACATTATTATAGTAGATGTCTCTAATCAGTGAAATATGAGAGTGTAGCTGTTAACTTATCCTTTTTTTATAGCTGAATTATTTCACAGATTCAATAATTAATACTTTCTACCTTGTTTTCTTCCTAGTGGTTGTCCATAGTACTAGAAGCTGACATAATATCTTGTCCAACCAGTATTAGTGCAAATCTTGCTTCTCATAGAATTATGCAGAAGCATGGCATATAAAAATTAAATTTTTAACTTAAGATGATTTAAATTAGTTTGAATTTTATTTATTTATTTATTGTATTTTAGGGTAAGGTCTACAGAGTAAACACTACAAAGTGTTCAGGGTCTCACTACTAGATCAGACTTGTAGTGATTCTGTTTACAGTGTCCCAAGTGCTAGGATTTTAGGTGCATGCCACAATACCCAGTCTTAATTGCTGTCACAGTGTGCCTTGGGGGTGGAGCCAGAATGGCAGGCCTGGGGATTGAACTCCTGGCCCCTGTGCCTGCTTGCAGGCACTTTAATCCACTGAGCTATTTGGCTGGCCCGTGAAGATATTTTATTTTATTTATTTATTTTTTGCAGTACCAGGGATTGAACTCAGGACCTTACACTTGCCAGGCAGGCACTTATGCCACTGAGCTATATCCCCAGCCCTGTATTTTAAATCTTTTTGGAGAAAAATGCTACTGACATATGACTGTTGACTTTCTATCCTTCTATGTTACTGAGTTTTGTTATTAAATCTACAAGACTCTTCCTAGGGATTTGATATGATACTTTATGTTGAGTATCATGTCGCCTACAAATAAGGACAATTTTACTTTTCCAATCCTTATTCCATTTACTTCTTTCTGTTATCTAGTTGCTCTGGCTATTGTTTCCAGGACTATATTGAATAAGAGTGGAGACAGTGAACAGTCTTGTCTTGTTCCTGATTTTTAAAGTGAAGACTTTCAGTTTTTACCCATTTAGTATGATGTTGGCTGTTGTTTTCTCATAGATGGCTTTTATCAGGTTGAGGTAAAGACCATCATCTTTCCAATTCTTTGTAGAGTTTTTATCATGAATGAGTGTTGGACTTTGTCAAAATCTTTCTTCATCTGTTGAGATGATCATGTGGTTTTTGTTCTTGGCTCTATTGATGTGGTATATTTTATTTGTGGATTTGTGTATGTTGAACTATCCTTGCATTCCTGGAGTGAATCCCACTTGGTCGTGACACACGATCGTCTTGATGATTTGCTGCATTCTGTTTGCTAGCATTTTATTGAGGATTTTTGCATGTATATTTTTTAGAGAGATTGGCCTGTAGTTCTCTTTTTTAGCTGGATTTTTCTCTGGCTTTGGATTCAGAGTAATACTTGCCTACAGGAATGAGTTTGGGAGAATTGTTTTCCTTTCAATTTCATAGAAGAGTATGAGAAAACTCTATGGCATGAAATCTTCTCTAAATTGTAGAATTCAGCTGTGAATCCATTGGGACCTGGGCTTTTCTTTGTTGGTACGATTACTTATTACATTTTAAAATTTGTTTCCCATTATTGGTTTATTCAGACTCAGCTTTGACATTTTATATGTATCTAGGAAACTGTGCATTTCTTCTGTGTTTTCCATCCTGTGAGAGTAAAGATTTTGGAAGAATATAAAAAAAATTCTTAAAAATTACAGTCAGCTTAAAAAATAATAATCAAGGGCCAGCCAAATAGCTCAGTGGCTTCAAGTGCCTGCAAGCAGGTGCAGGGGCCTGGGATTAGATCTCTGGGCCTGCCTTGCCGGCCCCATGGGGGTGTGCTGAGATGGCAATTGAGACTGGGCATGTGGCATGTGCCTGTAATCCCAGCTCTTGGGAGGCTATAAACAGGCAAATCACTATGAGTTCGATCTAGTAGTGAGACTGTGAACACCCTGTGGACCCTTTCTTCAAAATACAAAAAAAAAAAAAAAAAAAAAAAAAAAAAAAAAAAAAAAAAAAAAAAAAAAATCAAATAGAGATTGGATTTTATTGGTGTAATGAATCTCACCTTAGATACAGAAAATAATTTCATAATGTCTGTCACCCTCTATGATGGTTTCATGCCAATCTCCCTTGTTTGTTCCTAGGATTTCAACTCCTCTAGCTCACATAAAAATTACATATTTAAAGATTAGTACTAGTGCTTATTGTGCGTTTACTGGGTTTACTTTGAAGATAATCTAAATTAATTATTGCTCCTATTTCAGAGGACTTTTGATATATCAACTTTGGTAGATATTAATGATTTGAATAGCTAGTGATTTAAATCAGAGGCTCTCAAATTCTTTTGTCTCAGGGACCTCTTTGCACACTCAAAAATATTTATGACATCCAATAGTTTTGCTTATATGGGATATTTTAATTGAAATTTACTGTATTGGAAAATGTTATTATTTTATTTACTTTAAAATTGTTTTTGTCTGTTAACAATACAATGGCTACTACATTGCCATGGATACCTATTTGATGAATTCCTTTTCTTTTTTTTTACAGAACCGGGGATTGAACTCAGATCCTTGCATTTGCCAGGGAAGCGCTTATTCTACTGAGCCATCTCCCTGGCCACTTAATGAATTCTTTTAAAACAAAATGCTAAGGATTCATAATTGTCAGTAGTGTCAAGCTTTGTTTTTCTTTTTTTATTGGTTATGCAAATAATGCTAGCTTCATAAAATGAATTGAATTATCCTCCTTCCTCTATTTTCTTGAAGAGATTGTTTAGAATTGACATTAATTCTTTAAATATTTGGTAGACACTTGAGCCAGGGAACATTTTGATTTATAAATTTTATTTCCTTAGTAGTTATAGGATCATTGAAAGTGTTTTACGTTGAGTGAATTCTGGTAGCAGTTTTTAGGAATAGGTCTGTTTCTTCTAAGTTGCACATTTATGTGCAGAATTAATATTGGTGTTCACTTACAATGTTTTTATTATATTAGCATGATCTGTAGTTATATCTCCTTTCATCTCTAACATTAGTATTTTGTGTCTTCTCCCTTTGACTTCCTTCATGAAAGGTTCATCACTTTTAATAATTCAAATAACCAATTCTATATATTGTTTTCCTCTTTTAAAATTTATTCTATATCATTTTGTAACTTATGCTTGGTTTAACAAATCTGCCTTTTCTCTGCATTCTTGAGGGGCCCATTTAGGTTATTTCCTGGAGATTTTTATCCTTTTCTTATGTATGCATTTAGCAGTATGTATGTCCCTATCTTCACACTTTTGTCTGGCCATACACTTTTAGGAAAGTTGTGTCTTCATTTTCATTTAGTTCAGTGTATTTTTGTCTCTGTTGACCAGTGGTTATTTAGATATTTATTGCTTAGCTTCTAAAGATTTAGAGATTTTCTCATTTTGGTTATTGGTTTCTTATTTGATATCATTGTGCTGAGAACATGTTCTATATTTTAGATCTTTAAAATTCTTTGGGGTTTGTTATGGCATAGTTTATTGTCTATGTTGGTTTAGGTTCTAGAGGCACTTAAAAAGAAGGTTTTATTTTGTTAAATGGAGTAGTCTATATATGTTCATTAGATTCTATCATTCAGGTTGTTGAATTTTCTTTTTCCCTGTTTTTTTTTTTCCAGTTCTATGAATTGCTGACCATTGAGGTAGTCAATCTATTAGTCTGAAAAAGTATGGGAACCCCGCCTTCCTTTATGTGCCATTACTTTCCCTGTTTATAATTTAATTGTCTTAAATGTTTTCTGAAAATCACATTTAGGGCTCAGCATCTTAAGTGCCTGCCTGGCAAGTACAAGGTCCTGGGTTCAATCAAACGATAACTGATATCACATTTAGAACTATATCAGGTAGTATGCTTCAACCATCTGTCCTAATTAAGAAGAGGAGAAAACAAGGCTATTGTATTTGGCTTGTTTCCTTTGCTTTGCTCATTCTTCATGAATTTTTAAAATCTGTTTTTTGATTTTCTTGTTGCTGAGGTGTTAAATTTAGAACCTTATGTTTGCTAGGCAAATGTGTTACATCTGAGCTCTGTCCCCAGACCTTCCTGATGTTTCAATATTCTTTCTTTTTATTGTGTCTTTTCTGTTTAGAGAACTTCTGTTAGCTGATCCTGTAGGATGAGTCTGTTGGTGATAAGCTGAGCTTTTATTCATCTGAGAATATGTAGGTTTTTGCCTACATAGGATTTTGAGTTTCTTTTAAACACTTCAAAAAAAATACTGTGTCACTTCCTTTCTGGCTTCTGTGGTTTTTGATGAGAGTTCTTCTGTCATTTGAATTTTGTTTTCCTCCTATAAGGAATTTACCATTTTCCTTAGGTGCTTTCAAGATATTTTTGGTTTTAGTTTTCAGAAGCTTAATAATAATGGTGTAGCTTGGACTGTATTTCTTTTTATGTGTTGTATTTGCCTTACCTTCTTCAACCTGTAAGTTTATGTATGTCATTGGTCAGAATTTGGATTTTTTCAGCCATTCAAACTTTGAGTAGTTTTTTATTTTTTAGTTCTGTGGATTGAACCTAAGGCCTTGCACATACTAGATAAGTGCTCTACCATTAAGCTACAACCTAAATCCTTAAATATATTTTTTAGCCTTTTTTCTCTTGACCTCCAGAACTTCTAATGACTGAATATTAGATGTTTTGCTATATTTCCAAAAGTTTTTGACATTCTGTTTGCTTCCTTCCTTTCTTTTTTGGTACCAGGGATTGAACTCAGGACACTGCAGTTGCCAGGCAGGCACTTATGACACTGAGGTATCTCCTTGGCCTTTCTATGTTTTCTTTAAGTCTGTCTGTTCTGTCCTATTAGACCGGATATTTTTTTTTTTTGCCCTCCCTACAGGTTCACTGACTTGGTCTCTTCTGTTGTATGATTAATCTTCCACTGATCTCTCTTTTTATTTTCTGTATTTAGGACAGGGTCTATAGGGTCTACAGGGTCTCATTACACAGATCAGACTCATAGTGATCCTCCTGTATTCAGGCTCCCAAGTGCTGGGATTACAGGTGCGTGCCACCACACCCAGTCTCAGTTGTGGTCTTAGGGTGCCCTGGGGGTGGGGCTGGCATCACACACTGGGGATTGAACCCTGGTGGCTGCACTCCCCCTTTGAACTGTTTATTTCAGTTATAGTACTTTTCACTTTTAATTTATTTTATTTGGTTTTTTTATGTCTTCTGTTTCATTATGGAGTGAATTTTTTCATTTGTCTTAAATGTATTTGTATTTGTTGATTTAAGCATTTTTTTTCATTTATTTTTGTTTTCTTAAAATACAAATGTCAATCAGACAGTTTCAAGACACCTTAACCATACACATTCGGTGAATTAATACATTGCAAACTATTTTCATAATGTTTTGGTATTGTACAAGGTGCATACATGATATTATATTTACAGATATTATTTTAGCAGATATCTCTTATCAGTGAATTAAGAGTGTAGTTGCTTACTTATCTAATTTTTTTATACCTGAATTATATCAAAAATTCAATAATTATTTACCTAGTGGATGACCATAGTACTAAAAGCCGACATAATATCCTGTCCAACCACTATTAGTGCAGATCTTGCCTCTCATAGAATTATGTAGAAGCATAGCGTTATCTATCCCAACTGTACTGTTTATACACACACATCATGATTTTTTCTTTCTACACGCCTTACTTTGTCTACACCTCTCAAAAGTGGGCACTCCATTGACATTCAACTGACTTAGGTGCTTGAATTCGACACCACAATCCAACACAGTCCAGCATTCTACAACCATAGTGAGTTATTCAAAGAAATTGTTGACCATATCCATTTACAGCTCAGCTTAATATTATGGGCTCATGATGTATACTTCATTTTTATACTTTTCTGCTGGATGGTTAAGACCTAGGTGGATCAAGACTTATATACCAACACAAGAACTTTATATTTCCTATGTGGTCATTGAAATCCTCTCAGGGTTTATCTGGTAGTCCTGTACATTATTCTGTAGTTCCTTTGTCTGTGTCATCCATGTGGATGAGTCATGGCCAATGCTTGACCAGTTTGCTCTCTGTGAGAGCTTGAGAGAAAGTTTTCTCTTCATGTGACTCTCCCCAGGCACACTTTAGAACTTCAATCTCTTTCCTCTGTGGCTCCATAATCTCCTTGTTCAGAAAATTTGGAGC
>PVKA01052179.1:0-11842 GCA_004027165.1 Ctenomys sociabilis | reverse complement strand
GAAAGAAAGAAAGAAAGAAAGAAAGAAAGAAAAAAGGAAGGAAGGAAGGAAGAAAGAAAGAAAGAAAGAAAGAAAGAAAGAAAGAAAGAAAGAAAGAAAGAAAGAAAGAAATCTGACAAAGATGATAAAAATCACAAGAAACTGTTTCCCAGTGCCTTCTGCTGGAGGGATTTGCATTAGCTCCCCAAGGCTGCATAAGAATGTATCATAAAGTGGGTGGCTTAAAACTGTAGAAATTGGTGCCAAGGAGACAGCTCAGTAGAATAGGTGCTTGCCTGGCAAGCACAAGGTCCTGAGCTTAATGCCCAGTACCAAAAATCAATTAATCTACTCTCCCAGTGTTCTGAGGGCTAAAAGTCCCAAATCCAGGCCCCCACATCAGGCCCTCGCTGAAGGCTGGCTAAGAGCATTCTTCTTTGCCTTTGGTGGCTCCCAGCAGTCCTTGCATCCCACATCATCTCGACCTTCCCTGTATCCTCACAGGACCTCCTCACCGCTGTCTGTCTGTCCCCATCTCCCTCTCCTTACAAGGACACAAACCACTGGATTCAGGATTCTTCTCAATCCAGTGTGATCCCATCTTAGCTTGATTACATCTGTAAGGATCCTACTAAAAAGTAAGGTCATCTTCACAATGTCAAAGTTTGGATCAAGTGTATTGCCCCAAAGTCTCAAGTGTTCAGGGATGGGACGTTTTGGAGGTGGCTGGATCATAGGACACCGCACTGACCAGTGGAGTCATCAATGATGAGGTTGGAGTTGAATGTGCAGTTAGGCGGTGGGCACATTTGCAGGAGGTGGGTCTCTCCACCTGTCTCTGTCTCTTTCAGTCTTTCAGTCTCTGTTTCTCCATCTCTCCCTCTCCCCTCCCTCTCTGTCTCTCTCTCTCTTTCCCTCTCTCCCTTCCTCCCCTATTTATCTCTCTCTCCCTCTGTCTCTGTCTGTCTTACTCTTTCCTCCTCTCTCTCCCTCCCTTTCTTTCCCTTTCTCTCCCTAGCTCTCCCTCCCTATCTCTCCTTTCCTCCCTCTCTCTCCGCCCTACACCATCCCTTCCACTGTACCATCTCTGCCTTGGAATCAGTCAGCTGTGCACTGAGCCTTCTAATTCCATGACCCAAATCAGCTTCTCCTCCTGTAAATTGCAGGTGTCAGATAGTTTACCCCAGAGACAGGACAGCTGCCACAACTACCAGGCCTGCTATCTCAACATACTTCTGAAGGGATACAATTCATATCTCTAAGGAAATCAATGAATGACATGAACATTTGTCTATTTTTTAACTTTCTTTGCTGTAAAATAAGTTTCTTAACAGAGCTGGGGTATTTTTTGGGGGGAGGGGTCTTTTTGAGACAGAGTTTTGCTATCAGCTCAGGGTGGCCTTAACCTCACTTCGTAGCCCAGGCTGGTCTTGATCTTCAATAATCCTCCTGCCTCAGCCTCCCAAGTGCTGGAATTATAGATGTGTACCACCACTGCCCAGCTGAGCTGGGGTATTTTAATTACAAAAATGGAATCTGTATTTCACCCCTCCTTATATCAAAGCCTTTGAAATGCGACTTTTCAGACTCTCAAGAAGTAGAGCTGGGGGCCAGGGAGATAGCTCAGCAATGCAAACACTTGAGGACCCAGGTTCACATACTATGCCAGCCCCATACCAAGCCAGCCACTGAAACCAGGCATGGTAGCAGATGCCTGTAATCACAGTCTAGAGGATCACTCTGAGTCTGAGCTGTGTAGCAAGACCCTGTACCAGATTACAGGATAAAGCCTGAGGGTACCTGACTGACCATATCTGATACAAAAGTTACATTTCTTATCATATAGGTCTTGCTTTAACTCGGTCTTAACCATCCAGCAGAAAAGTATAAAAATGGAGGTATATAAAGTAAAGTTATATTAATATACTGAGCTGTGAATGGCTCAAATCAACAGCTTCCGTGGATAATCCACTTCTATTGTGGACTGCTGATCTCTGTATTGGGTTGTTGTATTTAAATATTTATTTATAAAATTCGCTATCCATGTTTTGAAAATCTGTAACTCATGTATTATTGTATGTTACCCTGTTTGTCATTTTTTCTATTTGTTTTTGCTTCTATTTTTCACTCTTCAAGTTAAAATACAAACAAATATTTTTTTAAAAAAAGACCCTGCATCAGAGAGAGAGAGAAAGGCCAACATTCAGAGGAAGTGTCTGCACTGTACGGAATCCTAGACACTTATTTTAGTGAACATGTCTAAAGGAAAGTAACTGCTAGCAGAAGCCGGCTGATCCATTACAGTATGGGCTGCGAGCTTCTTACCACTGTCAACTGATAATTTAGGTACTCAATCAAAGCAGCAGCCAAATGAGATTTGGCTAGAAGAACCCCATTATACAACCAAACTTAGATGACATCCCCGCTGCCACTGTGAATTTACTCCTGGACACCCTGGGCAGGGACTGGAAAGGCTGGGCTAGGATAGGTGGTTGGTGCAGCAGACACACATGTAAGCGCCCGCATGTTTCGGGTTTGCCTTTTCTTCCAGTGTTGGACACCAGCTCAGTCATGTGGAATCAGTCTACAGTTGGATTTGGCTTTATTTTTGCCCAGGGAGCATGTCTGTGTATGTAACTTTAAAGCATGAAAAAGGGCTGACAAGATAGCTCAGTGGTCTAAAGCACCTCCTTACACAAGCTTAGGCAAGCTGAGGGACCATGGTTCAATTCCTGGCACCATATGGTGTGCCAGCCCCGCCCCCCAGGGCAGGCTGACCCTACCAGAATCTGGGCATAGTGGTGCACACTTGTAATCACAGCGCTGGAGACACTGAAAACAGGAGGATCACTAGAGTCCAAGCTATGTAGTGAGCCCTGCAACAACCAAATAAATAAATAAACAAACAAACAAACAACCTCCTCAAAAGTGCTCAGTTCAGGCTGTCATTGGTGTGTGTTATATAGGGAGAGGGGCTGGGATACAGGCAGGGGATATCAAGATAAGACAAAGGCATCACAGGGAGGGTCACTCTGTCCACCTAATCATTAAGAATGTCTTCTGCTGGGAGAGCTTTCTGGTAAACTGTCTCTGGGCCCATTCTAAGAGATTTATCCATAAATCCTTCCCCTACTGCCAGGAAAAATGGTACACATTTGGAATCCCAGCACTTAGGAAGCTGAGGCAGGAAGATGGTCATGAGATCAAGTCCAGCATGCACTAATAGTGAAAGCCTGCTTCAGGAAAAAAAAGAAAGAAAGAAAGAAAAAAACAGAAGAACCTTACCCACAGTTCTCCAATCTTACCCTTCCCCGTCTCTGACCACCTGACAAACCTATCAGACACCATGTAGCAATCACTGTAAATTCATCCCCTGGAAATGCCTCATTTCAGACCATGAAAAAGGTGGCTTCCACTTCAGTCCACCTCGGCCTGAGGGCTGTGTCCAGTGAAGAGCCATCAGCAGGTCAGGCTGGGGTCTCCTCTTCTGCCAGAAGGCAGAATTTGGAAGGTGGTATGAGTCCTCATTCATTTTAATAACAGAATAATATCCTGTTCTAAAGAATTATTTTTCGGAACCAAGGATTGAATTCAGGCCCTTGCACTTGCCAGGCAAGCACTTATTCCACTGAGCTATCTCCCCAGCCTCTAAATTATATTTAATCCCACTCTGCTTAACCAGCCCTCCAGCTCTGTTACCACAACACAGCTGCAGCAAATACCCTTACTTAGCCCTCAGTCACCTCAAGGAACGCACACTTCAGTGGAAGAGACAGACACTGACACACTGCCAGTAGTTAGGAAAATAATGACTTAATTACTATTGAGAAATATGCTATGAAAGAAAAATACTCAGAATTGTGACACAGATTTGATTGACCCCATGAGGTGCAGGAGAGCCGCAGAGGCCTGCCCCGAGGAAACCACATTTCAGGCAGGAGTTGAGTGAGTGAAGACTGGTTGGGTGATGAGCGGCAGGTGGCGTGGAGGAGGGCGCAAGGGCCAGCGTTGGGAGAGGGCGGTGAGAGCACGCATGTGCAGCTGGGGTCAGGCCGCGAAGGGCAGCTTCCCGGGGCGTGGCCAGAAGTCAGCCCCTGGCAGGATCTCCCAGGTAGGGGTGCTGCGGTTGGCCAGACTTGTATCCTCAAGGTGTATACAGGCCGGGCCCACAGAGGATTTAAGGAAGGACTTGCCAAATCTCGCTCCGGTGACCCTGTAGAATGTGGCCTGAAGAGGGAGGGGTCAAAGATAAAATAATGTAACTGTTGAAAACAGAAATAGTGATGTGGCCTTGGGCATGGTCCATAACCTCACCAAGCTCCGATTTCTTCATCTGAACATAGGAGTAGTAATTCCTGCATTACAGGGCCAGTGAGATAGCTCAGCAGTCTAACGTGCCTGCTTTAGGCAAGCTTAGGCAAGTTCAGAGACCACGGCTCGATCTCCAGTACCACATGCCGTGCCAGCTGGCCCCCAAAAAAATGATGATGATGATTCCTATATTACAGAATGCTGTTTTGTGGAATGAGAGATAATATGTTAGAAATGTTAAATGTGGCCATGGAGATAGTTCAGTAGTATTAATAAGCACATGCCTGGCAAGCGCAAGGGCCTGAGTTCGATCCCCTGTTCCGCAAAAAAAAAAAAAAAAAAAAGAAATGTTAAGTGTTAGCAGGGTATGGGGGCACACATGCATCTGTAAATCTGTAATCCCAGCACTCAGGAAGCTCCTTGCTAGTTTGAGGCCAGCCTGGGCTACAGTGTGAGCTCAAGGCCAGCCTGAACTGCATAGTGAGATCCTGTCTCAGAAAGACAAAAAAAAAGTTTAGTAAATGTTGGAATTATTTTTGCAAATTCTTCATTGTCCCTTACCCTACTTATATCTACTTCAATCCAAAACCTTATTCATTCCCTCCCCTCCAATACCCATCAACCTGTCTTCTCCTCCCCCTGTCCCTTTTCTGTCAATTCTCATCAGTTCTAGCACTGTCTGCCTTCCTGGTGCCAGCCTACAGCTCCATCCTCCAAGCTACCCCACTGCTTAGCTACCACAGAAATTAAACAGAAGGGCAAGAGTTTCATCTACCTACATGGCGATCTCTCTGGCTCTTCATCTGTTAAAGGCCTCTGACCCAAGCCTTATCTGTGAGTTACAAGCTCCTCCCAGATCTTGCTCCCCACGCAGCACTCCTGCTCCTCCGCAGCCGCCCGGCCCAGCCTGTTTCCGGAGCCCTAGACATTTTGGGCCGCA
Organism: Ctenomys sociabilis; assembly: GCA_004027165.1. Lineage (NCBI taxonomy): Eukaryota > Metazoa > Chordata > Mammalia > Rodentia > Ctenomyidae > Ctenomys > Ctenomys sociabilis. Next base: position 6,612 of record PVKA01052179.1, on the reverse strand, counting down.
GGATGACCTCTCACACACCGCACATCAGGACACGTTTTCCTCCGCCCCACACACCTTCCCTCACCCTGCTCCTATTTTGCCATCTGCCTCCACGTCACCTCTTTCCCCCCAAATGTTCACAAACTCATCACACTGTTAATCCACCCCATTCCTGGGCTGCCAAACCACTGCGCAGGGCTTTGTACTAGGGGCCTTAGCAAGGTTGCTGCATTTATTTATTGATATGAAATTTTCCAATGAGAAAGGGAACAAGGAAAGAGAAGGGAGAAAGGAAAGAAAGAACAAGAACAAAGAAAATAGAAGCAGCTTTTATAAATAAGAAGGGAAGTGCTGGGGAAATGGCTCAGCGGAATAAGCGCTTCCCTGGCAAGCGCAAGGGCTTGAGTTCAATTCCCAGTCCCACCAATAAATAAATAATATAAGAAGGGAAAGTGGGAGCGAAGGAAGGGGAGGGGGATAAAAAAAGAAAGCAAGGTAGATCATGTAGTGGTACAAATTCCTTATGATGAATGTGATTATTGTGTGTATCTAAAATGTACCAGGGCGGGGGAGATGGCTCAGGAGAATGTAAGCGCTTCCCTGGCAAGCACAAGGCCGTGAATTCAGTCTCTGGTTCTACCAAAAAAATAAAATAAAATGTACCAATAAAAAATTAATTGATTTATTAATTAATTTTCCCCCCCACCTGCTGTTGTACATCTCAGCAGTGGTGGCCTGGTTTAGTTGCCCTTACATCCTTGGTGTCCACCACAGAGTCTCTCATGTATCAGTTGTACAAATGAACAAATACATAAATCCAACAAAGGGTCACACCGCATTTGGAGCGCGTTGGCCTGGTCGTATCAGGGCTTGCCCTCTAGGTGGCCTGCGCTTAGAGGATTTGCCCTGGCCATCAATTGAAGCTGATTCCTTCTTTCCTCTAGGGAGTCTGGTCCTAAAAGCAGCTAATTTCCCTTCCCGCCCTCATCACCTGCTCCCACCTGGGCTTCACCTTGGGACCTAAGCCAGCTGGCCCTCCAAGTGCGTGGCTACAGTGTCATCTTCTGGCAAGGAAGAGATCTGCAGGTCAGGCTATAGCAGGAGGAGGGAGAAGGAAATTAAGGACCAGTGTGGCTTACTCTGATTGTAGTTCAAATTAATGGAGGGAGCCTCTTATTTAGCCTTCCAAAGTAACTCTCAAAGTGAAGGCCCACATCCTACATCTCCTCAGCAGCCAGTGACCCTAACTCAGTTCCCAAGCATCCCCTCATTCACTAAGGTCAGAGTCTCTCAGTCAGGAACCCCGTCCACACTCAACAAGTTGTGACAAGAGCCTTCTACCTAAACTTTGGGAACCAGGCACCTTCTCTATGCCCTCAGAAACAAGGTCTCCAACCCAGTCCCCTCAGTGACTAGAGACTTTTCCTTGGGGCCTCAGTGACCTCACTCTCCTCTGACCAAAACCCACCACCTTCAGGGTGGTTGGTGACTGAGGACCTTCACCCAGAATCCCAGATCTATTCTATCAGGGATGGGGTCCTCCCAGCACTGGCCTGCAGGCCTCTCAGTGACCAGAATCCTCACAGAGATCCCACTATGATTAGCGTCCTCCCTGCATTCCCGGCCCACACACAGATCTCTTCCATTCTCTCAAGTCTCAGTGACAGGGACCCTTCCTGGGATGCTAATGAGGGTGGATTCCTCAGCAGCCGGAGACAGGCCTTCACGCACTGCTGAAGTGGCAGCACCAGAACAGAACACAAAAGTTTTGTTCAAGAACTTAATATTTGTATAAAAACATCTATGAGATACTCGTGGATATGTTCAATAAATCTGAATTTTATTGACCTTCTTATGCATATGTTATGATTTATGTTTTGTTTTGAATAGCACATGAAAATGAACCACAATCTTCAAAGTGTTCAGAACTCCCGCCCACCCTCAGAGACCTGATCGCTCAGAGCTCGCCACAAAGGCCTTTAGTTGAGGATCCCAGAGCTTGACAAGAGCCAGACGACAGTCCCTTCAAACCACCTTCAGCTTCTGCCTTCTGCTTCCCTGTGGCCCCCAGAGAGGTCATCAGAGCCTCTTGCCTCTGGGACTCTGCCTCCGGCCTTTTCCCTTGGCCCTCTGTCCAGACAGGGGCCGCAGCTGTGTGAGGTCTCCTGAGGAGCTGTGGGCTGCTGGGCCAATCGGCACAGTCCCAGGATGTCTCCCTGAAAGCCGGCATTGCCCTCCCTGTGCCCCTGCCCAGGTTCATTATGAGCAATTAGCCACAACCCTCCAGATGCTTTCTGCCCCACTTTAGTCCTCATGGACAGTGCCACAGATAAACAAGCCAACTTCCACTGTTACCTCAGATCCTCCAGGAATATGACACAGGGTTCGAAGTAAATATGATGTGTGGCAGAACTGGGGAGGCCAATGAAAAGTTGTGATCTTCCCTATCTCCTCCCCCACTTCAATCCACCCGGAGATATTGCTCATGTTTAGTTTGGCCTAAGCTGAGCGGTCCTGTTGTAATGGGTTAAGTTTTCAGAAATAAGTCACTGCTTCATAGTAGAAAGAATGACAGAATGGAAGTATAGACAGAAAAAGAGACAGTGATGCTGGCAGCTCATAAGAAAGCTATTATAGAGGGGGCAAAAAAGCATCTCAAGCAAAAAATGCCCAAAGCTGCTAAAAAGGAAAAAGAAAAAGTGACTAATGGTAGAGTCAAAGGAAGTTGTAAAAAAGTATCTTTAAAGAAACTGGATTAGTAAGCACTTCCCTGGCAAGCACAAGGGCCTGAGTTCAATCCCCGGTTCCACAAAAAAAAATAAAAAGAAGGAAAGAAACTGGATTAGAATTTTCAGCTTGATGAGATTGTTGGACATGCACTAATTGTAGCTACTGATATGTAAAAAAAAAACCTGTTGAGTCTTAAACTCTCATACTGTGTCAGCAGTTAAGAATGTCCTAGGACTGTGGGAGATTACTAAAGCCCTAAGATTCTGTCAAGTCCCATAAGATTAAGTTCTTCCTCTCTCAGAACTTTGCAGACCCCCACCCACCCACCAATCTCATCTGCAAAGCAGAAAGTGGTTTTTCCTCTTTAAAAGACCAGCCAAACCTTGCTTCGGGGCTGATTAGTATTTCCCTGTCTGAAGTTTGATAATCAGTCACTGGCCTGGCGGCTAATAAATGGCTCTAAAAATTTTTATCTGTTCTGCTCTCTGCCTCTTATTTAACTGGAACCCAGCACATGTGAGGCACTGGACCACCCTGCTCCTGGGGGCCCATGAAACAGCAACCACAGTTCTGGGTCACAGACTCCCCCTAAGGCCTGGTTCACAACCAATGAGAAACAAAGCATTGTTCTCATATTCTTTCTTGTTGTTTTAAATAAGACCAGCTCACACAGTGTTGCTCAGGCTGGCCTCCGAGCTCTAACTGTGCAGCCATCCCCTAAGAAGTGCTCCTTAAAAAAAAAAAGAAGAAGTTCTCCTTCTTCACCCCTCTTTTACTGAGTTCTGCTATGTGTCAGGTCCTGGGCTGGGTTCTAGCTATGACAGTGAGGAAATGTCTATGATAGGACACATAGACATTGCACAACCTACAGTTCCTAGCCGCACCTGACAGCACGTGCATGGGAACACAGGAAGATCCAAAGTTAGAGCGCAGCCTAGGTAACTCAATGTTGAGACTGTGCCCTTTTTTGTTCTTATTTTGAGACAGGGTCTTGTAATGTAGTTGAAGCTGGCCTTTAACTCATTATATATCCCAGGCTGGCTTTTAACTGCCTCAGCATACTAACTTCTGGGATTTACATGTATTCACCACCACACCCAGCCAAATAAAAATGTTTTTAAAAGGCTGGGAAACCTGGCAAGCACAAGGGCCTGAGTTCAATCCTTGGTTCCCCCCAAAAGAGGCTAGGGGGCTGGGGAGATAGCTCAGTAGAATAAGTGCTTGCCTGGCAAGTGCAAAGGCCTGAGTTCAATCCCTAGTTCCACCAAAAAAAAAAACACAAAAGATTGAAAAAACAAGGCTAGGAATGTAGTTCATTGTGAAGTCCCTAGATTCAACCCCTAGCACCACCAAGAAAAAACTAAAAACTACACAGGTATTTATTAGTAGAAAGTGCAGAGGAAAGAAGGCAAGAAAAGGAAAAAAGTTTTTTTTTAAACATGAGAAAAGAAAAACATGGAAACAAAGCTTTTGTAAGTAGAGGGGGTGTTGAAGTGAGAGTAGGGAAGTGGGGGAAAAAACAAGTTCTACCATGTGCAGGTACAGATTGTCTGTGATGAATGTGATCGTCGTGTGTGCCTACAATGTACTAATAAGATCTAATTTTTAATAAATAATAGAAAGTGTATTAATATTCTCTCTTTACATTTAAAAAAATTTTAAAGTAAAACAAGGACAAGGAAAAAATTTAAAGTTTATTGAAGCCAAGCATTAGTGTTTAATTATTTGACCATTTTGCATACCTATATAAATGATACAAGATTTGACAGTGAAAATATGCAATGTAACAATCGTTGTTAAATTTTTATTTTTGTATTGAAATTGTCCACTGTCACTTGTTACTGTTTCCGTCTTTGTTTCTGCTATTTATTTTTAACTCTAAAATAAATAAAAGAGAATAAATAAATAATAGAAAGTGTGACGCATGCTGCTAAGACAGACCTCACATGTGCTCAGCCTGAGCGCCATGCTGCTGGTAACAGAAAAGAAATAGATAGGAAATCCACTGCCAAGGACTCCCAGTTGGAGCCCGCGGCGAGCTCCGTCTGGAAGAGGAAGTGAGAGAAAACCTCCTCCTAAATAAAACTTGCCAGAATACATCAAAGAGCCCTGAACCCTGGAAGAGAGCGAACATCCTGGCTAACGAGGCCCAGGAAACAAGACCAAGCGGTGAAGTCTGGTGAGGCAGATCGACGCACAGCAGGCAGCACGCACCCGGTGCGCACTTGGCCCTGGGTTCAATTTCTGCGCTGCAAGCAAATAAGCGTGCGTGCACTTAGGCAGTGTCATCACGGTGATGCAGGGGGATGAAACTCCCAACACGGAAGTTACTCGGGTCAAGATCGTGTTCTTGAAAACTGAAGAATGAATTTTGGGAACAAGGAAGGTTAAGAGCACTCAAATATATTTATTAGCGGAAAGAAAGCTCCTGTCAGAGGGAGGGACAGAAGGGGGACCCAAGCAGGAGGCCCAGGAAGCTGTCTGTTTCAGAGATTTTATAGAGCGAAACCATAGGGTGAGTCGTGTCCAAGGTGAAAAGCATTGGAACTGACTTAGGTGGGCATGAGATGGGACAAAACTAGGGTCAACCAATAAGGTTACAAGGAGTATTGTTCAGGTAAAATTGATTAGTGACTCCCCACAAAGAATACAATCATTGCATAAACATCTACTAATAAGTACATAATCCAGGAGAGGAAGGAGGACCATTATGAGTTCTACGCCCACCTGGGCTACACAGAGAGTCCAAGGCCAGTCCAGACTGCATAGCAAGACCCTGTCTCAAAAAGACAAAATAAGGGCCGGGCGTGGTGGCGCATGCCTGTAATCCCAGCACTCGGGAAGCTGAGGCAGGAAGGTTGTTGTGAGTTCGAGACCAGCCTGAGCTATATCGTGAGTTTAAGGCCAGCCTGAACTGCATAGTGAGACCTTGTCTCAAAAAGGCAAAAAAAAAAAAAAAAGACAAAATAAACACATGCATGAAGATGGGGATGGGGACATAAAAAGAATTAAGAGGTGTTATGTGCCTGCAATGACTCTCCACGAAAAATATAGTCATTGCATGAACGTCTACTAATAAGTAAGTAATCCAGGAAGAGGGCAGCACAGCAGAATTCAGCAGCTGCTCCGCCAGCCTGCGGGGATGCACGCCAGCGGGAGCGGGCAGTCTGCCCACACCCCAGTGAAGGTGCCAGTTTCAATCATCCTCCCGCATGAAAATGGAATCGTTATTTTTACCATTGGCTTCGATTTCCTGCAAAACTCCCTGCTGGGTCTGATAAATTTGGGTCTGGCCTTTGCGCAGGCAGGAACGCAGACGTCACGAGCCCACGTGGGCGGTGCAGGGATGGGGGGGGTTCGTGGGCGCTGCGCTCGGAGCCCGCATGGGCAGGCAGTGCTGGCGGTGCTGGCTGCTATGCAGGAGGCGGGTCAGCTGCTGCGGAGCCTGGTGCTTTCTAGCCTCGCTCAGTGTCCTTCAGAATAGCTCTCAGAAAGGGCCATCTGTAGCTGCACCTTCCCCAATAAATGTGTATTGCTTTTCAAATTTTTAAAGGTATTTGTTACAGTGATATTGCTGTAGGAGAATACAACTCCCAACCTGAAAGGTTCCTGGGCAGTGTTCGTGTTCTCGAAAACTGAAGAATGAATCTTAGGAGCAAGGGAAATTAAGAGCAGAATACATTTATTGGTGGGAAAGAAAGCTGTCAGAGAGTGGGAAGAAGGGGTCTCAAGCAGGTGGTCCAAGAAGCGGTCTCCTCCAGAGATTTTTATCGAGCAAAACCATTGGGTGAGGCAGGCCTACTAAGGCAGAAAACAGTGGAACTGGCTTAGGCAGGCATGAGGTGGGACAAAACTATGGTCAACCAATAAGCTTTTTTTTTTTGCCTTTTTTTTTTTTTTTTT
>PVKA01052178.1:0-11842 GCA_004027165.1 Ctenomys sociabilis | reverse complement strand
AAAAATGGATACATGCATTATCTTGACTGTTCCAGTTGTTTTGCAATGTATGAAAATGCAAAGACTCATCAAATTGTGTGCTTTATGTATATTAATCAAATATAACTAAAAAAATGGACAAAATGAGATAAAGAAAATATAGATATAAAGAAATTAAGGAGGGAGCTGGGGAGATGGCTCAGTGGAATAAGCACTTCCCTGGCAAGCGCAAGGGTCTGAGTTCAATCCTCAGTTCTGCCAACAGAAAAAAAAAAATAAGAAAGATACTAAGGGGACTTAATAGAAATATAAGGTGAAGTTCTTGCTTACTTTGATTGAAAGTGTGATTTTTTAAAAAATAAACCACTGGGCTGGGGATATAGCTCAGAAGCACAATCATCTGCCTGAAAGTGCAAGGTCCTGAGTTCAATTCTTGGTACCAAAAAATAGAAAGAGGGAGCCAGGGAGATTGTTCAGTGGAATAAGTGCTTGCCCGGCAAGCGTAAGGTCCTAAATTCAATCCCTGGTACCCCCGGAAAAGAAAAAGAAAGAAAGAAAGAAAGAAAGAAAGAAAGAAAGAAAGAAAGAAGAGAAGAGAAGAGAAGAGAAGAGAAGAGAAGAGAAGAGAAGAGAAGAGAAGAGAAGAGAAGAGAAGAGAAGAGAAGAGAAGAGAAGAGAAGAGAAGAGAAAAGAAAAAGAGAAAGACCCCAGCCTAGGCATGGCAGCACTCATTATCTAGCATGTAGGAGGCTGAGGCAGAAGACCTTCAAGTTCAGAGTCAGCTGGAGCTATATTTTACTGTATTTTTTATTTTATTTTATTTTTTGTCTTTTTGAGACAGGATCTCACTATGCAGTTCAAGCTGGCCTTAAGCTCATTTTGTAGCTCAAGCTGGTCTCAAACTCACAACAATCCTCCTGCCTCAGCCTCCCAAGTGCTGGGATTACAGGCCTGCGCCACCACATCCGGCTTTCAGCTGGAGCTATAGAGCAAGATCTTGTCTCAAAGCAAACAAATAGGGACTGGGGAGATAGCTCAGTGGAGTAAGTGCTTGCCTGGCAAGTGCAAAGGCCTGAGTTCAATCCTCAGTTCTACCAAAAACAAACAATCAAAGCAGACAAACATCTCAAGGAATACCCCCTTGATGTTAACTTTATTAGGCATGATTACTTAATATAATGATTGTGTTTAAAATTCATTTTTACCACAAATGCAGACTATAATCATTTGTTTATTTATTTTTAATTTAATTATTTATTTATTTTTGCGGAACCAAAGATTGAACTCAGGCCCTTTCGCTTGTCAGGGAAGCGCTTATTCCACTGAGCCATCTCCCTGGCCCCCAATCTTTTATTTTTTATTATTTTATTTTATTTTTTGGTCAAACCGGCGATTGAACTCAGGTCCTTGAGCTTGCTAGGTAAGCGCTTATTCTACTGAGCTATCTCCTTAACCTAAGGACTATAATCTTTACAGAGAAAATGACATATTACCTAGAATTTGCTTTAAGCTACTCTGTAAAAGCAAACATAAAAAAATACTATTATAGGAAGATTAAACAAAATGCAGCACAAAAAGGCTGGGGAGATAGCTTAGTGGTCTAAGCTCCTGCCTGGCAAGCTCAAGGACCAGAGTTCCATCCCCAGTACCACATGTCATGGGGCCCTGGAACCCTGGGCGTGCCAAGCTGGCCACCAAAACCAGGTGTGGTGGCATATGGGTGTCATCCCAACACTGAGGAAGCTGAGAAAGGAGGATCACTATGAGTCCAAGCTGCAGAGTGAGACCCTACCAAATACATAAATAAAATATTTTTTAAAAATTTGGTACAAAATTATAAAATTATAGAAAACAATTTTTGGAACTTGGTGACATAAGCATGATGTCTGACTATAGCCCATATGTGAAGTCAATGAACCAAGGATTGATAATTTTTTTTTTTGGTTTGTTTTTTTGTGGAACCAGGGATTGAACTCAGGCCCTTGCACTTGCCAGGGAAGTGCTTACTCTACTGAGCCATCTCCCTGGCCGACATTTTTCTTTTTTAATTGCACCTACAGCTGAGGATATGGTTCAGTGGTAGAGCACTTATCTAGTCTGTACAAGGTCCAGGCCCTGGGTTCACTCCAAAGCACCACAAAATGAAATGATTCCAGCGCAGTAGCACTCAGTTGCAATTCCAGAACTTGAGAGGCTGATAGGGAAATCTCAGTAAGGTCTAGGCCAGCCTAAATTACATAACAAGACCCTGTCTCAAAACAAACTACATCTTCTTATCTACTGCAGTGTGAGCCAGAGAACTGCCCAGAAGTTTGGGTCCTGCGACCATGTCCAAAAAAAAAAAAGAGCCCTTGCATCTCTTCCTTATTAGAATGGAACAGTATATGAAAATAGCTATACATATTTTTAAAATGAGTACAATAAGCCATCTACAGATGTCCCCAAACAAACAAGTACACAGGAGGATGTACAGAATTTATTGTTTATTTGTATGAGATAGAGTCTTCCTATGTACCCCAGGCTGGCCTCGGACTCATGGCCATCCTCCTGGCTCAGTCTCCCAAGTATTTGGATGACAGGTATGTGCCACCACGCTCCGCCTGTGTATGTGTAAGTTATATGTGGGTGCTATAACCACTTCAAGGGGCTAATGTACCCACAGGTTTGGGTATCCACAGCGTTCCTGGATCCAACCTCACTGATTCTGTGAGGACTGCACACTGAATTGTTCACTTTGTGTCTGAAATAAAACTGCAGGTAGGAGTGGCCCACTGCAAAGGGCGGAGCCCCTATCAGTTACCATCCTTGCAGCAGGAGGTAGGAGCAAATCCAGTTCCGGCCCTGTGTGAGGGCAGTTGGCCTGGCAGAGGTGTCAGGAGCCCCTAGGGGTGGGGCAGCAGGAACAAAGCCACTCTCAGACAGCCTGCAGCTTGGAGACTGATTGGATTGCAACCCCACAATTCCAATTTTCCCAGGGGTTCCCCTCTAGGGGCTGCAGGTGGCGGCTCCTTTCAGCAGAGGGGAGGAGCACCCCTTGCAGTCTAAACAGCATTATTATCTCCTTTGCCAGGAGATGAAAGGAAAGGGCCACCTGCGAATTAATCATTAGCCTCAGGCTGCCAGGACACCTAGGAAAGTCTCAACAGAGACATCTGGAGCCTGAGGTCCACTGAGAGAAGAATGCCAGTTGGAAGAAGAATGCCAGTTGGAATGCCAGTTGGCAGGCAGTAGGAGGGCCTGTTGTCTTTCTGGAGTGATCTCCAGAGGCCCACATTTCTTTTCTCTGTTGATGCTTAAAATTCCCAGAATTTTACCTCTTGGACCGGGGATTGAACTCAGGCCCTTTCACTTGCCAGACAAACACTTATTCTACTGAGCCATCTTCTCAGCCCCTCTCCTCATTTGAAAAACTACAGTCAGGTGTGGTGGTGCATTCTGGAATTCCAGCACTGGGAAGGCTGAAGCAGGAGGACCACTTCAAGTTCAGAACAAGCCTGGGCTATATAGTGAGTTCAAGACCAACCTGGATTACATAGAGCGAGAGTGTAACAGAGTGTGACAGTGTGACAGAGAGAGTGACAAAGTGATACAGTGACAGAGAGAGAGAGAGAGAGAGAGAGAGAGAGAGAGAGAGAGAGACTTTACCACTTGCATTGACAGGGACACATATAATCTCAAGGAGGGTTCACAGACCCCTCCCAGAAGTCCACCCTGGACACTAGGTTGAGATCCTATCCCTAGCTGGACTTTGCTAACTTCAAGGCTTTCCATCCTTGAAATAAGCAAGGTCTGCCCTTGGCATTCTTTATTTTTTATTTTTTTGTCTTTTTGAGACAGGGTCTCACTATGCAGTTCAGGCTGGCCTTAAGCTCACTTTGTAGCTCAGGCTGGTCTCGAACTCACAACAATCCTCCTGCCTCAGCCTCCCGAGTGCTGGGATTACAGGCATGCGCCACCACGCCCGGCCACTTGGCATTCTTTAAAATGCAAAAAACCTTGAGAGGGTTGAATTGACTAGGAAGTGTGGAAGTTTTTCCAACAACAGAGATAGCCTAGGAGGCCTTCCCAGTGGGGGTAGAGTAAAGGCAAGTCAGGGACCAGTGATGGAGATATACAGGTAATTTAAGATTTCAAGTGCTCATAGCTGACTTTTTTTTTGTACCGGGGATGGAACCCAGGGCCTCACACTTGCCAGATAGGAGCTTATGCTGCTGAGCTATCCCCAGCCCTCATAAAGCTGATTTTTGTGGAACATTTACCCATGAACTTTGTGAATACAGTGGTATCAACATTTCCTTTTTTGTTTTTTGAAATAGACTCTGACCCAGTTCAGGCTGACTTTGAACTCATGATCTCCCGAACACTGACCTACAGGCTAACATTTCCTTTTTTAGTACTAGGGCTTTTGAACTGATATACTGAGCTACATTCCTGAGCACTTTTTATTTGAGACTGGGTCTGGCTAACTCACTAGATTGAGGCTGAGTTTGGGTCTCAATTTTCCAGAGTACTAAGACTATTGGAGTGGGCCAAGTCCACTTTATTTTATTTTATTTTATTTTGTCTTTTTGAGACAGGGTCTCACTATGTAGTTCAGGCTGGCCTTAAACTCACTTTGTAGCTCAGGCTGGTCTTGAACTCACAACAGTCCTCCTGCCTCAGCCTCTCCAGTGCTGGGATTACAGGCCTGTGCCACCACGCCCAGCCCAACTCCACTTTAAACATCTCTATTTTTTGTTGTTTTGTACCAGGAATCCAACTCACAACCTCACACTTACCAGGCAGGCACTATGCTGCTGAGCTATACCCCGGCCCAACATCTCCATTTCATGGATGAGGAAACGGAACTGTGGGAGCACTGCTCATTCAATCTCCATAACGAGGGATCCCCGCTTAATAGGAGGGAGAAGTGAGGCAACTCACCAAACTGCCACAGAGCCCCACCTCCGTCGGGGGCCCTTTTATGCTTCTTCCTCAGCAATGACAGCCAGCCTCCAGTGGGCGGGGACAACCTCCTCTCACCCTCCCTAGAGCTTGGAAAAGGACTTGCCGAGAAGTCTGAGGAGCCATCAGGCCTGACCTGTCCTTGTGGCCCCTAATTGTTTTCTAAAATCTTTTTTATCGAATTAACAGAGTGTAATGGAAGAGTCATCAGAGTCGCTGCCGAGTTCCGAAGGCCGAGGCTTGCTGAGCAGAAGAAAGTGAAATCCCGGAGGCGCTCCCTGGGCCCACTGGTGGTATAAAATATGTATTTTTTACATAACTGGGAGAAAAAAAATAAATAAACGGACAAGGCCGCCCCATGGGGGGAACGCCTTTCTCTATTTCCATTATCTTGTTTAATGCACAGTTGGGCAGGAGCCTCAGCAGAAAAGGAAATACCGAAGCCTTTTCCCTCTGAGCCTCCTGGTGGGTTAAGAGGTGCAGGGAGCTGACATTCAGAAATCCAAAAGTCTGGGTGTGTGCTGTGAAACCCATTAAAAGGAGGGTCAGCTTGCAGGGAGGGGCTGGCTGGCAGGAAACAATGTCTTGGTTTCAGACAACACCTCTCTGGTGCAGATAAGAAAACCCTCTGTGGGTGCAGTTTCACCTTCATCCCTGGGTGAAATACTCCAAACATGCATGTCCCCACGACGGAGGGAAATAGGGGCAGAGCTTTCAAGAACAGCCTTCAGCTTTGGCATACTAAGTACTACTTAGTGGCTGTTCTTGCCACTGTCAACTCACTCACATAGGCAAGAACACTGACTTGCCCAAGGTCACGCACCTAGGGACTGGCGCGTGCATGCGCGTGCACCCCTCCCCCTTATTGTTTTGTAGTTCTGATCATGCTTGGACAACCAAGGGAAAGGAGGTATCCTGGTCAGCATAACCAAAACACCCAGCTGTGGCTAGCCCCAGACAGGGAAGCTATGAGGCCTAACCTTATCTATTTTGTTTTTAGGTCCAACCTTATTTTATGGGGCACAGAATTCTCCAGAGAAGGTGGTGAAACTGTGGCACGCAGGTGATCTTGTTATGTGACACTGAATGTATTCTCCACAAAGAACAGGTTTGAACATTCTTTAAAGGGTCTTTTTCCAGGAAACGATAAAAAATGAATTGAGGACCAGCAAGATAGCTCAGCAGACTAAACACCTGCTCTGGCAAGTGCAGGGACCAGGGTTTGATCCTGGTTCCCACATGCCACACTAGCCCTCTCCCCCAGGCATGCTAAGACCAAGTCCAGGCATGCTGATGCACACCTGTAACATCCCAGCCTTGGGGAGGCTGAAAACAGGAGGATCACTATGAGTCCAAGCTGTGTAGTGAGACCCTGTACCAAATACATAAAAAAATGGAAATAATTAAAGGATTGAGGGCTGTGTAGCTCAGTGGTAGCACACTTACCTACCATGTACAAGGTCCTGAACTCTGATTCAGAAATTTTTTATTTTTTTGGTATTGGGAATTGAACTCAGGACCTTGCACCTGCCAGTCAAGCAAGGTGCTGCTGAGCTATATCCTGCCCCCACCTTTTTTTTTTTTTTTTTTTAATGTATTTAGTACAGGGTCTACAGGGTCTCACTGCGCAGATTGGACTCATAGTGATCCTCCAGTTTTCAGCCCCCCAAGCACTAGGAGTACAGGCGTGGGTCACTTGCCCAGTCTCAACCCCCTCTCTGTGTGCCCTAGGGGTGGGGCCGACACAGACATGCAGGGAATCGACCCCGGTGACGCTTTAGTCTGCTGAGCTATTTGGGTGGCCCCCATGTTTTTATAAATAAAAAATAAATAAATGAAAGGTTGAACTGAAGTGTGTGGGATGCAGCTCCGGGGTATTGTGTTTGCAGTGATAGAGTACTTGGATAGCATGTGGAAGCTTAGGGTACAATTCCCAATTCCCAGTAACAATAATAAAAAAACCCTGCAGTTCCAGCTGGAGAGTCAGGAGCCACTCCAAATGAAACAGAGTTAGAGAAAGGCCCTTGAGATCAAAGGGAGGTGGGTTCTGGTTCTGCACCACCTGCTGCTGCTCTCAACTTCTTCCTGCCTTAGCTACCCATCTGTCAAATGGGACAGTAACACAGCTGTCGCGTTGTTTTGAATGAGATTAGAGGAGCCGGTCAACATCAAATGCTTGGCACGGAACCTGGCACAGTAATCTTCCACACCCAACACCTGCTTTTACTGTTACTGCCCCTCACTTATATACAGAGCTCCAGAAACGTTACTCCTGTCAGCTGAATGAGCGTCTCCCTAGGACAGAGAAGAGGAGAGGGGAAGGGGGCTGGAGGGGTGGGGCAGAGCTGCAGGGAGAAGGATAAAGTCCTTTCTGACCTCCGATCTCAGAGGTCCTCCGCGGGGTTGGGAATCAACTTGGCGCAGGAATCGTGAGCAGGCCGGATGGTTTCCTGACCTGCGGGTCCCGGGGTCCCGGGGTCCCGGGGTCCCGCGAGAGGCCGGGGGGCGGAGCCACGGCTCCCGGCGGGTGTAGGACGCGCAGGGCGGCACAGCGGCCGGCCCTCATTGGCTGCTCCTCGCAGGTGCGTTCCAGCCAATCGGCGACGCCGGGGGCGGTGCCTTCGCGCCTCACCTGGCTGCAGTTATGCCAAGTAGCTCAGTGGCTTTGAGATCGGTGGAGCACCTGTGAATTTGCAAGCGTCGCCCAGGCTCTAGCCCTGCCCGGCCCGGCCTCCCGCCTTCCCCCGGCCCCCGCCCGGCGCGCCATGGGCCCTTTATACCGCAGCCTCTCCGCGCTCCTGCTACTGCTCCAGGTATGTGGGCTTCCCTGACTTGGGGACGCCTTCCAGCCCCAGGATCTGCACCCTGGCCCGTGCCCTTCCTCTCCTGCTTCCCTTCTTTGAAGAAAGTTTGGGTGCGATGGGCTAGAAAGTGCGCTGCGCCCTAGACTGCGTCGCTCTAGACTGCGAGGGGGATGGGGGAGCGCGGACCCTTCCAGCAAACGCCCCCGTAGGGTCCTCGCTGCAGGCTCAGGGGCTCTGCCTCTGTGTGGGCTTGGATACAAGTAGAAACAGAGTCAGGAATAGTAGGGGCGATCCTGGAGGTAAAGGGAGGGGCGCTGGTATAGAAATAAAGTCACCTGCCAGGTAAAGAAAGGCTGGTACGTGGGAATGGGGCTGCCCTTGGGTGAGAAAGAGGGGTGGAAGGGATCAGAGCGCCCTGGGAATGAGGAAATGGGACTGAAGGTTCCTGGTCTAGGAAGGTGGGAAAGTGGTGCCAGGAAGAGTAAAAAGTCTCCAATAAAATGAAAAAGGTGACAGGAAGGGAAGGTGGGCCAGCGGGCCCAGTCCCGGGACTCCGTGGGGGGACTGCAAGCGGGTTTCGGGGAGGGAGAGGATGACGTCGCTGCCTGTCCGGGGTGGGGATTCTCCCCCCGCCCCGTCCCGACGCCCCGAGCGAGGGAGAGGCGGCGTTGTTGGTTTCGGTGTGCGTTGGAGTAAACCCCCCAACTCACCCTGTTCTGTACCTTTCCTCTACCCCAGATTTCACCGTGCCTCTGCCAGGAACCGGAGGAGCCCTGCCACCCCGGCTTTGGGGCCGAGAGTTACACTTTTACAGTGCCCCGGTGGCACCTAGAGAGAGGCCGCGTGCTGGGCAGAGGTAAGGGGCGGCCGCTGGTGTCGCGGGGTGGGGCAGAGAAGCGACCCACAAATCGTGCTTCCGCAACCCTGGGTTGGAATGAACACACACATCCTCCCGCCTTGGTAGAACGACACCCCTGGTGATTTAAGCACATTTAAGGATCTAAAATCTTCCCATGACTGAGCATAGTAGTGGAGCCGGCCAAGTTCGGATGAGTTATAAAGAAGCGAAGGGGCCATCAGCACTGTATTTCTCATTGTCCTGAATGCTAGAGACAACCTATCTGGGGCCAGGAAGATGGCTCAGTGGAGTAAGTGCTTCTCTGGCAAATGCAAGGGCCTGAGTTCAATCCCTGGTTCCACAAAACAAAACAAACCAAAGAGACAACCTATCATTCAGACTACAAAAACCTGCCGGGCGGGACAGTGGGACAGGAACACTCCCCTTTCACAGACGAGCAAAACGAGGCTTAGGGGGTGACCCCCAGGGTCAGCAGAGCAGGAGTGTGGAGGGCTCTGACTCCCCAGTGGGTTGTGCACCTTCTGGGAATATGATTGGGGAGAAGCTCTGGACTACCTGGGCAGTGGCTTTTGTTCATAGGGGTGTGAATTTTTGTGCTACCGATGATTGAACTCAGGACCCTGCACTTATTCTACTAAACTATCTCCCCGGCCCGGGATGAGAATATTTTGTTACAGGTGCTATTCCTTCAGTGATAATGACTTATTTTTAGAAGCATAGAAGCTCAGAATCAAAGCTTGAAAATATACCCTAACACTGGATAGACTTCAGGCTTATCAGTGTGAAATCCAGTTTGCTTTGTTTAACTCTTCAGTATTGCCCAGCTCTGGGAGCGAGGGAATGGGGCTGGTCTCTTCTGGTTTCGCTAATTCCCAGGTGCTTGCTTTGTATCAAACCACTTTCCCCTCCCTTATGATTTTAGCTGATTGGGCAAGTAGCATTAAGGATAAAAGAAATACTTTTTTACTTTCTTTTTTTAATTTTCTTTTAAAGAAATACTTTTTAAAAAGAGAAATCGCCCATGAGTCCCCCGAGGGAATACTTCTACTGTGCTTATTCTTGTAGTCTTCTGGCCATATGAAGAATGTAGCGGGCATGCTGTTGTTTCAAATTAGGTTTTGAACTTTGAAAGTTGTTCAACAGTGGGCAGTGTGTTACAGAGAAACTGTAGTCTGACTGATTAACCGTGTTTGCTTTTCTGGGATCCAGCTGTGTTCTGTGGGGATGCTCTGCGCCATCAGCAGGGCCCGTGTTGACCATTTCAGGTTGGAGCAATTAGTCAGTCTCCCACCTGGTGTTCCGCCGGGGCTGTCCCAGGAGTAAAGTGAGATGCAGGGACAGATAGGGACATTCCAGCCCTGCCCTCCTGGAATTGCAGGTTTTAGCAGGTTGCAGTGTGTCCCAAGACCTCCTTAGAAGGAAGGCTGTGTGGGACAAGGGCAGTGAGGTGTAAAGGGGGTTGTGGCCTGGAATGTTCTAAGAGGAGGCAGTGGGCCGGGAGGCCTGGCTTTGGAAGGCAAACATGACCCCACCTGGAAGAGTAGGGCAAGGGTTAGAAATGGGAAAGAGAGCATGAGTGTGAGGCCTCCCATACAAGCATGGATAGATTGCCTTATGTACTGCATCAGTGCATTCTGTAGCACCTGGGAAGGGTTAGGGTTTTATTGAAAAGTTTTTTGTTTTACAGTAGTAGACATCAAACCCAGGGCCTCCGATATACGAACCAGTTGCTTGCTCTTACCACAAGAAGGTTTTTATTTGTCCCCTAAGGGTCTAGCTTGGATTTGTGGAAACCAAGGCATAAGACAATTACCATCTAACTTGCCAAAAGATTTGCATTTTGGGAGGCTAGGGAGATGGCTCAGTGGAATAAGCTCTTCCCTGGCAAGCGCAAGCGCCTGAAATCAATCTCTGGTTCTGGTTTCAAAAAAAAAAAAAAGATTTGCATTTTGTCTTTTTCTGTCAAATAATAATAATGACATTTTAAAAGAAAGACTAAAGGAAACGAACAGAAAGAGGGTGTTTGGGGAGTTAATGTCCATTTATAAGTAGACCTGGACAGCAGCATTGATGGGAGACCCCACAGAGCAAACTGTGACCATGCAGAAGAAGCCGATCAGGTGGGACCAGAGGGACTCTGAGACTGGCAGGTTCAGTAGAGGAGATGACCTCCACACACCCCACACCGTTCTGCCTAGCTGGTTTCTCTTTGTGTCTGTAGACCCCATCCGTTCCCACTGAATAGATTCCCTGCCATTCAACTGTGGGATCGCCTCAGGACAGTGCTCTGCTGAAATCATACACTAGCCTCAGGAACTGGCCTTGTGACTACATAAAATAGTCAAGGTTTAGGAAGGCGGACTTCCTCTCTTCAAATATAGTTTGAGAAAATGAAGAGTATGACATTAGCATCAGGTTTAAATATGGACATCATGAAGTATATACTGCATTCCTAAAATCCTAACAGCTTAGGAGGCTGAGGCAGGAGGATCACAAAGACCATCTGAGTCTTAGCCAAACCTTGTCTCAAAATAAAAAGGGCCAGGCTTATAACTTCGTAGTAGCATGCCCCTGAGTTCACCTCCTAGTGCCCCTAGAAAAGGAACCTATTATGAGTGACTGAAGTATTCAAAATAGGTTTTTGACCACACTGAGAGGACTTTGGGAGTATGGTTTATTGGATTCATTCCCATGCACTATGAAATGGATCTGACAATCTCAGCCAATTGTTTTTTTCCTGTGGTTTCTCTATAGTTTCTAGAATAGAGAATATTAAAAATTACGTGCAAGCTGATTTTTTAAAAAATTTTTTTATTTTTTTGCGGAACCGGGGATTGAACTCAGGCCCTTGTGCTTGTCAAGGAAGCACTTATTCCACTGAGCCATCTCCCCAGCCCCTCAAGCTGATTTTTAAAGTTGCTGATTATTTTCCTTTTCTTGGCACAGACTGGTTCGGGCAACCCAGGCTGTGAAAGTTCAGGCATCTTGGTGGTATCACCCTAGAGCACACAGCTTTAAATTGCTGTGGGGTTGGAGTGGGGGAGGCTCACAGGTGGGCTTGTGAGCTGACCGTTTCCTGCCTGTGCTTTCTCTATTATCCACACTTGTGCAAACAGAGCCTGTGTGTGAAGTTGAAGTTTTGGCTGCTTGATGGAGTGTCCTAGCTCATGGGCCCCCACCTGTGTAGTTAAATACATCCATTTCCCTCCTCTCTAAAGGAGGTGCTGAAAACTGGTGCAAACAGGGCACAGTTCCC
>PVKA01052177.1:0-11842 GCA_004027165.1 Ctenomys sociabilis | reverse complement strand
TTTTTGAGACAGGGTCTCGCCATGCAGTTCAGGCTGGCTTTAAGCTCACTTTGTAGCTCAGGCTGGTCTCGAACTCACAACAATCCTCCTGCCTCAGCCTCCTGAGTGCTGGGATTACAGGCATGCGCCACCACGCCCGGCAACAGTCTGGTCTGTACCTTGCATGTTTCTTGATCCCCTTTTCTTTCCTCCCTCCCTTTCTTTTTTTTTTTTTTGAACTAGGGAATTGTTACATTGTACAGATGGTCCTCAGCTCCTGTACTCAAACAATACTCTATGTAATTAAACTGAATTTCTTCTTTTTTTGTGGTGGTGGTGGGGTGTTTGAGACAGGGTTTCGCTGAGTAGTTTGGGATGGCCTTGAACTCACTGTGTTGCCCAGGTTAGCTTGGAACTTGTGATCATCCTCTTGCCTCAGCTTCCTGAGTACTGGTATTATAGCTATGTACCACCAAAACCAGCTTAAACTGACTTTCAAAAGATTATGTTAAAAAAAAAAGATTATGTAATTATATAGCGTTCACAAGTTATAAGACAGTATATTTCCTCACAGACTGATCAATACTAGGTATTATGTTTTAAGTATTTAATTTTTGTCAAAGCTGAGAAAAACTGTATCACATGGTTGTTTAACTGGAATTTATTTTTGCAAGATTATGCAAACTTCCGTATGGTTACCGACCATATTTATTTTTTAATGAATTACATGTAGACCCCCCCCCCGTTAAAATAAAAACTAGTTGGTTAAAGTGGTGTATGTTTATACTCTCAGGACTTGGGAGGCTGAAGCAAGAGGACTACAGAGAATTTGAGGCCTGCCTGAGCTAGATAGCCATATCTTATCTCAAGAAAACAAACAACAAGAACTTTTGTTGTGCAGGGTCTCACTACACAGTCCAGACTTATACTGATCCTCCTGATTTCTGTATCCCTAGTGCTGGGATTACAGGCACACGCCACCATACCTGGACTCCATTGCTGGCTCAGCATGTCCAAGGGTGGGGTTGGCGTGGCATGTAGAGCCAGGAATCGAACCCTGGCCTCTGAACTTACCTAAGCAAGTGCTTTAGTTCACTGAGCTATACCGCTGGCCCTAACAACAAGAATTTTAAAAACTTTTTTTTTTTCAGCCAGGTGTGGTGGTGCATGCCTCTAAGCCAGCACTGAGGCAAGATTTGGCAAGTTTGAGTCAGTCTGGACTACAAAATGAATTCAAGGCCAGCCTAAATTACACAGTGAGAACTTGTCTACACACACACACAAACACACACACACCTCAAAAGGTATGTTTTTCTTATTAAGGAGCTCTTTGAGTTTTAAAATATTAACTCTTCCTTATATATTAACCTCTTACCAGTTCAATTAAATAAAGATGATCAAACTTTTATACTTTTTCCATTAATTTTTATAACATAGCATAACAGGAAATTATATTTCATCAAATTTATTCAATAAAAAAACTGGCTGAAATGATACCTGCTTATGTACCTAGGATCCCAGTACATATTGCTATAAACTGTCAAGCGGTTAAAACGTTTTTTTCCTAGGCTTTTCCCACTCATTAGTTTAAACATATTATATGGTCAAATCGGCTAATTTCGTCCCAAAATGTCACCATATTACACTGTCAGGGGTAGTAGTCACAACTGTAGCTAGAGGATGGCAGTCAAAAAAAACGAGGAAGTTTCCTAAAAAGAAGATACAGGAAGTAGAAAGGATAGATTTTTTTCTATTAGAATAAGTATAAATGCGCAACTCTTCCTAACAGCATGCTTTGTAGAGGTTTATGTTTTGGTTTTGGTGCCAAGGACTGAGCCCAGCACTTCCAGCTTGCTAGGCAAATGTATTATGCTGAGCTAAATCCCCAGCCCCTAACAGCATGCTCTGGATGAGTGAAATATACATGAAACTAGGGCAGGGAAAGATCATTTACCTCTGTAAAGCTCTGCCAAGCCCCCAGTGGTAGAGACAGGCTGGGCCTTCTGTTTAATTCCCAGCTGCCATTCCTTTGTGGTAGGGTCAGTATAGGGGAAGACTGAGCAAGGAAGGGGCTGGGGAGATGGCTCAGTGGAATAAGCGCTTCCCTGGCAAATGCAAGGGCCTGAGTTCAATCCCTGGTTGGGGGGGGAGGGTAAGGAAAAGCCAGAGTTGGGCAGATGTATCAGAATGGTCTACTTCTCTGGGATTGCTGTCTAGTGGACATTCATGTCCTTGTAGGACAGGCTTTGTCAAATGCTTGGTAGAAGTTTATGCACTACTTTGCCAGCCTTCCATCAACACACCAACTGCAAACCCAATTACAACATCTCGAAGTACAAAAATAGCACACTAGCTCGTGTTCTCATCACATTCATACAGAAGAATCAAAAATAGCACACATAAAGCCTTAGGATTGCTTGTCCCACTGGCCTGCTAGAAAACTACATACTTGAGCTCTCTCCAGAAGCTCCTGAGGACAGGGTTCCAGGTACTGTTTCCACAATAATCTCCATGTTTCCTGGGCCTTCTTCAGTAGCTGTGGCCTCTAGCAGCAGGCAGCCTGGTTCAGTGTCCCCAGAAGGACAGGTACTTGGGATGGGCCCCAGGATTCCACGGTTAGAAAGAGATGGGGGAATCAGCAATAGCTCAGGACACAGTCCATCCATTTCCCCAGTGCTGTTGACTGGCTGAGAATCCAATACGGTGTCTGCCATCACCACTGACCAGTGTGCTGTGGCCTCTTAAATGCTGACAAGCCAAGCAGAATAAAGCCAAAATATGTTTAGTACATATACATAGCTCAGTGCCTACTTACAGGATGTTCAGGACAGAGAATAAATGAGAATAAAGTTCAAAAAGGGTTAATATTAGGAGAGAGCTAATAATTTTAGGCTAACATATTAAAGACTGTAGGTTATTTCTTGCCACTACAAATCACTTATAGATCAGGTTGGTCTCAAAATTACAACAATCTTCCTGCTTCAGCCTCCTGACTGCTGTGTGTGTCACTATGCCCAGCTTGTTTTTTGAGACAGTGTCCACCATATAGCCCAGGCAGTCCTTGCTTCAGTTCATAGCAATCCTCTTGCCTCAGCCTTGTAAGTGTGCCATACCTGGCCTTTTAATTTTTTATCTGAAACAAAATTCTGTGGGGTCAAAAGAGCTCAAAGATCTCCTTACTACTTGGTGATCTCCCTATTCCTCTGTGTTAGTATAAGGCCATCCTATTGCCACCTGACTTCCACTGCGGTTTCCAGATATATTTCTGTCTCTCCCCTCATGAGACCCCAGAATCACATGATTTGTCATGCTCCAGACCCACCATCCTCCTTTTTGTACACCCTTGCTCCCTTTTATCTCTTGTAGGTTAATGTGCCTTTTCTCCTTCTCACTCTCTCGTCTGGCAACCAACTCCTAACTATAAGAAGCAGCACAATGCCATTTCCAGTATGAAGGCGTCTTTTTTTTTTTTTTTTTTCCGGAACCAGGGATTGAACTCAGACCCTTGCGCTTGCCAGGGAAGCACTTATTCTACTGAGCCGTCTCCTGGCCCCTACGAAGGTTTCTTAACACTCAACTTTCTCTTTTCCAGGGTCCTGGTGGCCATATCAGCCTCAGCCCCAGTGTGTCACACTGCAATACTGTTTACCTCTCAGTCTGCCTCCTAGATGTGGAGCTTTTTGAGTTTACCTGACATTATCACTTCCATGAACACAGAGGAATTCTGGTGAACAATTAGTAAACACTGAGATGCATCAGGGTGATGTTAGGTATCTAGTACCCAGATACAAAGTACAACTCATTGATATGTAGTTCCTCAGATATAAGTCATCACATCTTAAGAAATCTGCCATTAAGGCCTCAAACCGAAACATATGAATGGCATGTCCAGCTACACTTGGTTAAAATGCGTTTAAGCTGAAAAAATTTTGCAATTAATTTGAATGACAATAATAATTACCTCATGAAACTGAGTCACAGAAATTGACTCAGTAGGAATCGATATTCTCTATTCTCCAGAATGTTTCTAGTCAAAACAGCTGATCAGTTGGGTTTCTTGATGGTGCATGTCTGTAATGCCCATATTCACAAGGATGAGGCAGGAGGATAGCCATGAATTAGAAGCCAGTCTGAGCTACAGGGTCAGTTCAAGCCGAACCTGAACTACATAGTAAGACCCTGTCTCAAAAATAACAAATCAAACCAATAAAAATCCAAAAACAAAACCAAACAACAACAAAAAATTGTGGATTGTATTCAGGAAGCAAGATGTATATTTCTGTGGCTGAGGGGGAAATCTCCACTTACTGTTTGTTATCGCTGCTCTGAGCAATCCTCCAGCTTCGAGTTGGTGAGAGCCAACAGGAACCCAGCGCCCTGTAGACAGAACCTTCACCTGCGAGAAAGTGAGAGGTAGCAGCAAGGCGGGCATGGGGGGGGGGGGGAGATGGCTCAGTAGAATAAGCGCTTCCCTGGCAAGGGCCTGAGTTCAATCCCTGGTTCCACAAAAAAAAAAAAAAAAAAAAAGCGGGCATAGGAAGAAATGAGCCTATCTTTGAGGTAAGGGCAATAAGGAAGGAGAAGGATAAAAGTAAGGGGCAGGGGAGGCCGGGGAAACTACCCCAGGCTCCGAGTTACCACCCGCCGCTGAGATCTGATTCACCGCGTGGCCTCGGACAGATGCTGCCGCCACGCTTCTCTGGGCCTCAGCTTTCCTATCTGTAAAGTGGAGGCGACGACAGTGTCCACATTGTCAGGCTGGATCAAGAGAGCTAGCGGAGGGAAATGGCATTTTTGTAGCCTGCATGCCTTGGGGTGGGGGGCGATGCGTCGTCCTGATTACGGTCTTGAGGAGAGGCAGCAGGGACCCGGGCGGGGTCCAGTACTGTATCGCGGCTAAGGCACGGGCAGCTGCTGACAGGCGCTGGGGCCCCGCTCGCTCGGAGGCGCGCTCCCTGCAGCGCCTCCTCCCACTGGTTCCCGCCGCCCAGGCCCACCCTCATCCTAGGCTCGAGGAACTTTTGCCTCCAGCTCGCTCCACCTCCACTTCCTCCCAGTTCACGCCCCGCGGCGGCTCACTCACCTCAGGAGACCGGGCCAGCGGGAGCCACATCTCTATGGTCGACAGCGGCTGGAGCGGCCTCCCAGGGCTCCTTTTGTGCGACCGACCCGGGCCCGTCCGCCTCTAGAACATCCGGCGTATGGGGCCACACTTCCCTGGTCGGCCAGTGGGTATTCTATGATTTCTTTCCCTCCCCTCCGTCGTCCTTGTAGCTACCATAACCCTGAAGCGCAATGAAGACCATCGAGAGTTGTGGGGCAGAGAGGCACGGTCTTCTCGGTGGGCGTGGCGGGAAGTAGCTGAGAGATTTAGGGGGCGGGGACGAGCGGAGCTTCGCTCTAGGGCCGAGGGGTGAGACCATCGAGTCCGAGGGCCAGAGAGCCATGGCGGTAAGGGGGTGGGGTGACGAAGTACTCCGAACCACGTTTTCGGAACCGTGAGTTGCTTGCTGTAGGGAGGTGGTCTGGAAGGGCCATTTGGGTGTCCAGGTAGAACTAGGGAAGAGAAGAGCTTTGTCTGTACCCTTCGATGCATAGGTATTTTGGAATTTTAGATCCCAGCTCTCCAAACTTCAGCGGAGGTCCCTGCTGTCAATTCACTGCCCTTTGGTGTGAGGCACCGGGCGGAATGGCGCGGGTGGGTAAGGACTGTCGGAGAGATGCGTTGGAAAGTTTGGCTGTCTCTCTGGGTCTTTTTTTTTTTTTTTTTTTTACAATTGGACCTAGCACGTGTTTTGGGGTTGTATTTAGGAACGGCTTTATGGAGGAAATGAATAAAGAACGGGGATTCCGAGCCAAGAGAATTGCAGGAGCGAGGAGGTGGGAGATGTTTTGCATATTTGTTGGGGGGCATTATTAGGACCTAAGCCATGAAAAACTGTTCAATCCCTTCCTTTTTTTTTTTTTTTTTTTTGGTCGGAATCGGGGATTAAACTCAGACCCTTGCGCTTGCCAGGGAAGCGCTTACTCCACCGAGCTATCTCTCGGATCCCTTCTTACGGAGGTCCTCAAGTACCAGGCTGAGGAGTTTGTATGTATAGTTCAGATTCTGCAGGGAGCCAGACATTGAAAGCACTGGAGAAGGGAAGATCTCGGTGTAGCTGTTTAGTGATGCAAGAGCTGGACCCGTTAAAATGCCATGCCAATAAAAATTTAAAGAGACAGTTATGTGGGAGGTAATGAACATATAACTCCCTGGCTTAGGAATAAATTCTATTCCTGGGGAACATTCATAAGTCAGCTTGGTTCCTAGGTGATGAAGTGAGTCTTATACAGCTTTGACACAAATATACAATGTACATTGCTTTGTGCTTCCTGGCAGACGCCTTCACATCACCACTGCTTTTCTTTTTCCAGACAGCCCAAGCTCTGATTAGGCACTGTACGAGGGTACACCATCACATTGCACAGTAAGCACACAGCAGCACAAGTGTAACTATGTCCAGCAGAGACATGTGCTACTTCTGGGATTTGTTTACATCTGAATGTTCCTAATGTGAAGTTTGCTCATATCTGTAAGTTTGCAACTTGAATGTTTTAAGTCTGGGACTTCCTGTAAATAGGACAGTAGGAATTTGGTGTGTAAAGGATAGGATATTTGAAGGACATGTAATCACCTGTAAATCCGGGGAAGAGCCACCCTTGCCAACTGTAGGCAGTGGGCCTTTTACTATCTCAGCAGGTTCCAGGCTTCACACAAATTCTGTTACCCTTATGTGAAGCCAGTTACATTGCTCCTTTGGATCTAAAGAATCTTCAAACACATTCCTTTAGGAAACTGAGATGAGTAAGCTGATGAAAGGCAAAATGGAATAAAGGGCCTGAAATGTTGGCCCTTGTATTCTAAAACCAGCCTTGTCCCACACAAAGAGGATACTAAAACACAGAGTAGTGCTGACCTTGCTTCTTTCTGCAGGAGGGAGTAGGACAAAGCTAGGGACATATAGTGAGTAGATTCTAGTTTCTAAACTAAACTTCTGCTTTGTCCCATCTCTACTGCTCTCTACCTCTAGGTTTACGTAATGCCTCACAGCCTGTAGGCTTTGGTGTTTCCCTTTCAAGATGCCACTTTCAGACTTTGTTCTAGCGCTGAAGGACAATCCTTATTTTGGGGCTGGATTTGGGCTAGTGGGTGTGGGCACAGCCTTAGCCCTAGCCCGGAAGGGTGCTCAACTGGGACTGGTGGCATTTCGGCGGCATTACATGATTACACTGGAAGTGCCTGCTCGAGACAGGAGCTATGGTTGGTTGCTTAGCTGGCTCACCCGACACAGTTCCCGTACTCAGCACCTCAGTGTTGAGACTTCATACCTTCAGCATGAGAGTGGCCGTATCTCCACCAAGTTTGAGTTTGTTCCCAGCCCTGGGAACCACTTCATCTGGTAAGGTTGGGAGCCAGGGAGAGCACTGAGTAGAAAAGAATATAAGGCCTGGGTTTGTCACATTCTCCTTCACGTATCTGCTTGGTCATTCTTATTCAGGTATCAGGGAAAGTGGATCCGGGTAGAAAGAAGCCGAGAGATGCAGATGATAGACTTGCAGACGGGTACTCCTTGGGAATCTGTTACCTTCACAGCCCTGGGCACTGACCGCAAGATTTTCTTCAACATCCTTGAGGAAGGTGGGCTTTATAGGGGAGATGCAGGGATGGAGGCACTGGACATCAGAGCAAGGGTAGTTTGGAGAGGCGGGATAAGAGCCCATCTGAGCAAGGGACCAGGAGGCCATTTTGTTGAAGAATCAACAGTGGTAAAGAGAATTACTGGCTTTGTCTCATCTCTGCCCTCCCAGCTCGAGAGCTAGCCTTGCAACAAGAGGAAGGGAAGACAGTGATGTACACAGCTGTGGGCTCTGAATGGCGCTCCTTTGGTTATCCACGCCGGAGGCGGCCTCTGAGTTCTGTGGTTCTACAGCAGGGTGTGGCTGATCGAATTGTCAGAGACATCCGGGAATTCATTGATAACCCTAAATGGTACATTGACAGAGGTGAGAACTAGCTGGAGTCTGGGCTAGGCTGTTTTGACTACTTTGATTCAGCAGAGATGGGGTAGTCTCTGGCCCAATTCCCAGGCACTTCTGGTGAAGGGGAAAGAAAAGTTGCCTGTGCAAACAATTTCAGAAATCACCAGGCCAGTATAGGGCAGGGCTGGGGATGAATGTGGACACTGGGAGCAGAGTAATGATTCACTTTATTTAGGTCTTGTTTTTCCTGGCTATATCCCTAGGTATTCCCTACAGACGTGGCTATCTGCTTTATGGGCCCCCTGGTTGTGGAAAAAGCAGTTTTATGTGAGTAGTCACAATTTCTCATAGCCCTGCAAAGCAGCCTTCGTGGTAAAAGTGAGCTGATGGGGTTGGAGAGGGAAATTAATCTAGGGACCATGAAGCAAGATAAACATGAGACAGAACTTTGCATGGGTTGTGAAAAAGCCAGGCCCTTTGAGACAACTTCCAGGACTGCAGCAAAAAGCAGTTGGGAAGTCCCCAGGTTGCCTGTTACCTCCTGCCATACTATGGCCTACAGCACAGCCCTGGCTGGAGAACTGGAATACAGCATCTGCCTGCTGAGTCTTACAGACTCGAGCCTGTCTGATGACCGGCTTAATCACCTGCTGAGTGTGGCCCCGCAGCAGAGCCTGGTACTCCTGGAGGATGTGGATGCTGCTTTTCTCAGCCGAGACTTGGCTGCGGAGAGTAAGTGAATGTGCTGGGGACAGGGAGTGTTTTTAAATGACAGCGAAGCACAGTATAAGAAAGCAAAAATCCAGAAGGCTGATGGAGAATGCTTGGGTTGGCAGTACAAGGCACTGTGGAGTAGGGGACCATGGTGGGTATGTTTATTCTGAGTGGTGCTGTGACCACTTAGCTTCTCCATCTGTCTTTCTTCAGACCCTGTGAAGTACCAAGGTCTAGGTCGTCTCACTTTCAGTGGGCTGCTTAATGCTTTGGATGGTGTGGCTTCTACTGAGGCACGCATTGTGTTTATGACCACGAACCACGTTGACAGGTAAGGAGCGAGGCAAGACTTCAGATGATTTGTATCTTGGGAGAACCAGGAGAAACAAGTGACCATCATTTGCAGGGGGTGCCATTAGGACTGTTGCTTATAACTGCTTTTCCTCTGAGGCTGGACCCTGCTCTCATACGCCCCGGGCGAGTGGATCTGAAGGAGTATGTAGGCTACTGCTCACACTGGCAGCTGATACAGATGTTCCAGAGGTTCTATCCAGGGCAAGCACTTTCCTTGGCTGAGACTTTTGCAGAACATGTCCTTCAAGCTACAACCCAGATTAGTCCTGCCCAGGTACAGGGCTATTTCATGCTGTATAAAAATGACCCTGCAGGGGCAATTCATAATGTTGAGTCTCTAAGGTGATTGACCAGGCCATGCTCAGCTCTCCTTTCTGAAGAAATCAATAAATACTTGCCACTCTGTTCTGGTCTCAGACTTCCCCTCTTTCCTGGCTGCACTGTGTTTGCAGGGGCTGGCTCACAGATGCCAACAAGGGTCAGTCATGCTACCATATGTACAGATGATGACAGATGGCCCACCACAGAAGGAAGAGATCCTAGAATAAAGCGGAAAATATGTACTTCCACCTAAGGGCATCTAAGTAAGAAATATGCAGGCAGGTGTAGCGGTTCACACCTATCACCACAGCACCCTGGGAGGTTGAGTCAAGTTTAAAAACAGCAGTGAAACACTTTTTCAAAAAAGCTGGGGGTTTGCAAGTAGAGGATCAGGAATGTGTCTTACTGCAAAAAGGGTCAGTCCCCAGTATCACCAAATATGTGTACATGAGGGTATACCCAGTGGGTTGGGTTATTTTTGCCCCTTAAGGATTATGCTGAGCTGTCAACCTCCATCAGTTTACCCAGAAACTCATTGCTCTACTGGAAGTCAAAACCCTTTTGTTCTTGCTGTCTTGGGAGAACAGATTAAAGGATAAAGGTGGGGGTCACTCTGCCACATCCCAATCATGTTAACACATAGAGGCATACCTTATAAGGAACAAAGAAAGGCAAACAAGGCCAAATGTCTTTTATTATTCCCCTCCCAGCCCCAATTCCCTGTCCCCCCTATAGTACTGCTAGGAACCATCCTCAGGTTCCAGACCTAGGGGGTCCCTCCGAGTAGCAGGCCGAGTGCCAGGCCAGTATGCTCCCTGGCCCCGAGGCAGGCGGGGGAAGGAAGAACCTGGTGTCCGGCCTTTGGAGCGCCCCCGTCGAGCACAGTCGCGAGTCCTTCGGGGTGGAGGGCCCTGCCTGCTGCTAGGTCCTTTTTCTTGGGGAAGACCTTCAACCTCTTGATTTTGGGGTTCCACATTCAAGTTGACAGGCTCCTTGACAGGCCTCTCTGGAAGTGGCAGTTCTTGGGTATCACTGGCACCTCTGGTGACAGAGAACTCCCCTCCCTTCAGGTGCCTCCGATTGGGCTCTTGCCAGGACCCTGGATTGGCCTGGGGGGGATCTAGCATGGCTTTCTTAGTCTCACCCAACTTCTGCTCATTTGGCCCAGTCCCTGGAATCTTCTCACACATGTAGTGGGTAGCTACAGGCAAAGAAGCTGGCAGCATGGGCTGGGCAGCTGGTGAAGTAGACTGTTCTGTGGCAAGGGCATTAGGTAGTGGGTGGGCTCCTCTGGAGACATCTATAGCTGCCTCAGGTTCCAGGGAGGCAGACACCTAGAGAGAAGAGATATACTGAGGGAGATACAGATCCTCAAAGATAGCAACTGCAGGCTCTTCTCTTACTACCAACTAAACACCATTAGCCTATAACCTGGGTAGAACAACGTGCATCTGATGTCTGTGGCAGAATGGCATTTGTAGGAGGGTTAATGGCGTTAAAGGCAGATAAACTTTCCTCACCTGCTGAAGGCTGATGAAATACCGCTTCCGCTCAGCCTCAAGGTCAATTATGCCACCTCTCTCCTGCTGCCTTTGGTAGAGCTGCTTGAGCTCTTCCTGCTGGCGCAAGCTTTCTGCACTGGGTTGATAGAGCTCCTGGAGGGAAGGAAACAGAATGGAAGGCAGGAAAAAACAAACAGAAGGTGTCAGACTTGAACCTCTACTCTTCCAGAAGTACCTCAGGAGAGCTGCCCAAGGTGCTTGGTTTCAAGCCTTCACAGTCGGCCCTAGTGGGGCTGTGGCTTGGTGGACAGGTTCTAGGCAGGTCAAGCCCAATGCTAGAGATCCCATTCATTCGGGGGCTGGGAGATGGCTCAGTGGAATAAGTGCTTCCCTGGCAAGCACAAGGGCCTGAGTTCAATCCCCAGCTCCACCAAAAAAAAAAAAAAAAAAAAAATAGAGATCCCATTCAGTGAAGACAAGATGCTATTCCTCCCACCTTAGAGGATGCCATTAATCCTGGCTCACATGAGAAGGGAGTTCCCTTACCATGGGCTGTTGGGGTTCAGGGGCTGCTTTCAGTGACTCAAGATCATACACGAGGGGCTCTCTGCACACTGGACACTGCACACCGACTGCCTTCTAAAACAAGAGGAGAAATCACACCCTGCTCCCTGGCAGCCATCCTGATTTGCAGAGCACTGGGATTGAAAGACATAGGCTTATCTGTTCAGCAGTGACATAGGACAGAGGAGGAGCTACCAAATGAGAAGTCTGGGGACTCTTGGAAGCTTCAGGCCACAGGTGTGTGACACAATTAAAAGATACATAAAGGGAATGGTTTTTTTTTTTTTTTATTTTTTGTCTTTTTGAGACAGGGTCTCACTACGCAGTTCAGGCTGGTCTCCAACTCCAACAATCCTCCTGCCTCAGCCTCCCAAGTGCTGGGATTA
>PVKA01052176.1:0-11845 GCA_004027165.1 Ctenomys sociabilis | reverse complement strand
GAGCTGGGCGTGGTGCCGCATGCCTGTAATCCCAGCACTTGGGAGGCTGAGGCAGGAGGATTGTTGTGAATTCGAGACCAGCCTGAGCTACAAAGTGAGCTTAAGGCAAGCCTGAACTGCATAGTGAGACCCTGTCTCAAAAAGACAAAAAATAAAATAAAATAAAATCAACATAGACCTGAATATCAATGAAATAGATTAGAAGATGCAGAGGCCTCTCTGAACACACTCAGCCACCACTAAGATCTTCAACAAATACACTTACTGGAAGAAAGATAGCCTCTTTAACAGTGGTGCTGGATCAACTGGCTTTCTGCATGCCGAAAACTAAAACTTCACCTTGGTCTATCACCATACACTAAGCTAAAGTCAAAATGGATTAAAGATCTAAACATTAAAACAGAAACACTGAATCTCCTGGAAGACAAAGTGGGAGGAACTCTTGAAGACATAGGGGTAGGCAATGAGTACATGAACAAATATGTGCTTGCATGGGAAACAGTTGAAAGAATTAACAATGGGGATCAACTCTTCTTCAGAAGTTTTTGCACGGCAAAAGAAATTATCAACAAAGTGAAAACACAACTTACCAATTTTGAAAAAAATCTTGAATAATGAACACAAAGATCTGCTCTCTAGAATTTATAAAGAACTAATATACATTAGGGCCCTCAAATTTAAAGACACAATCCAGAAATGGGCATCTGAGATGAATACACACTTCTCAGAAGACAAAATTAAGGAAGTGAATAAATATATGAAAAAATGCTCCACTTCACTGGCCATCTGTGAAATGCAAATTAAAACAACACTGAGATACCATTTCACTCCAGAAAGAATGACTATCATAAAGAAATGAACCAACAACAAATGTGCAAGAGGATGTGGGAAAAAAGGAACCCTTCTCCACTGCTGATGTGAATGTAGACTGGTGCAACCATTGTGGAGATCAGTTTGGAGAGTCCTCACAAAACTAAGACTGAAAATCCCATTCAAGCCAGCTATCCCTCTCCTGGGAATTTTCCCAGAGGAACTGAAAACATCGTATCATATTGATATATGTGTTCCTATGTTTATAGCAGCACAATTTGCGATAGCCAAATCTTGGAAACAACCAAGAGGAATGATTGAAAGAGATGTAGTATTTTTTTACAATGAATATTACTCAGCTATAAAGAATGATAAATTTGAAGCATTTATATTTAAGTGGATACTGCTTGAACATATACTCATAAGTGAAATAAATCGGGCCAACTTGTGTAAATATCGTATAGTCTCCCTAGCATAAGAAATCAAAAGAAGAAATACAAATAGAAAGATATAACACAACTAAAAGAAAAGCAAGAATTTGAAGATAGGACAATGAGGAGAGGGTAAGAAGAAAAGCTGGGAAACAGGAGAGAGACAAAGCCATACATTTGTACACACAAGATGGGCAAGGTAAAGATCCTGAGAAATATCAGCAGGTTTTTGAATAATTTAACTTAGCAGTTAAATCTCAACCTGACTATATATGCTGATACACATGAACCAAGCAACAGCACTGAAGATAGCAATGTGTGATAGAAGGGTCAAGCTTGGAATGCCTGCCATTCTTGTCCGCTAAATACATACTTCCTGTCATGACATACCAATTATTACCATACTGTCTCACAAGTAACGTTTTTTGTAATAAATTAAAAAAAAAAAAACATGAGGAAATAAATGTTACAGGACTGTTCTTCTACAAGGCGGTATATTTTTAGATTTCTAAATCTCTGTGTAATAATATGTGTATAGTACTTGTTAAATTTTTTTCCTCATATTCTTCAAGAACTTAAAATTTGATACATCAATACTTGGTGGAAAATATCTGTTCCATGTTATGCCTCAGATGTTTGATATTTAGACAGATAGAGTAAACTGAACTGCATATGTTGCAAGGTAATAATCAGCTTCTCTTCTGGATGGTTAACAACCTAAATTTGCAGATCAAAAATTAGAGAAAAGGAAGGGCTGCAAGGTCAGGCAGTATTTTGGCCCTAGCCTTTCAAGGTCAGTGAAGACTTCAGACATACGAGAACCTGTACTGTAACATCTTGGAACTCGGTTGTGCCCCAAGTTTTCTGATCAATGCCTAAGGAGAGTCACATGCAGAGAAAACTTTCTCTCAGGCTTTCACAGAGAGCAAATTGGTCAAGCAATGGCCACAACTCATCCACATGGCTGACACAATGACAAAGGATCTGCAAAGTGAGGTACATGGTTACAGGATAAACCCTGAGGGGACTTAACTGAACTCATCAGATACAAAAGTTACATTTTTTTGTTATATAGGTCTTGCTTTACCTTGGTTTTAACCATCCAACAGAAAAGTATAAAAATGAAGTAATAAAGTAAAGCCATAATAATAAGCTGAGCAATAAATAGCTCTAGTCAACAACTTCTGTGGATAACTCACTACTATGGTGGACTGCTGGATTGTGTTGGAGTGTTTTCCTGAATTCAAGCACCTATGATAATTGAATTCCAATAGAATACCCGTCTTTGACAGGACTAAAAAAAAGGGATACAAAGGAAGAACCATTCTGTATTTGTACATACAGAACAGTTAGGATAAATATGCAGCTACTTTCATGTAGTTTTATGAGAGGAAAGATTTGCATGAATAGCCTTTGGACAGAATATCCTGTCTGCTTCTTGTACTATGGATAACCACTAGGAAGATAACAATGTAAAAAGTATTACTTATTGAAACTGCACTATGATTCAGCTTTAAAAAAAAGATAGGTATACAGCATATTCTCTTAATTCAATGAATAGAGGGAGCTGCTCTAATAATGTTTGTAAGTAGAATATCATGTCTGCACCTTGTACAACAAATAACCACTAAGAAAACCATATGCAGTGTATTAATTATTGAATGTATTCTACTAATTTGATTTGAAACTGTCTCATTGCTGTTTGTTCGCCAATAAAATTATGGAAAAAATATACCACAGCAAAGTTTCACATTTATTTCAGGTAGGAAATTTAAAAGTGAAGGTTAAGGTAGGAGAAGTTGGGTTCTGCAGAGTGGATTTAGACCTTAGACTGAGTAAAAGAAGAAAAATAAAACCCAAAATTCCCGTCAAGTACTTAGTGGTATCTTCTCTATTTTGATTACTTTTTAAAAAAATTTTTCTTCCCATGTTCATCACTGGTCTTCAGTTTCTTTTCTATCTTTTTCTTAAAAATGTATTTGGTAGAGGGTCTCACTACACCGCTTGGACTCATAGTGATCCTCCTGTTTTCAGCCTCCCCAGCTCTAGGATTACTGGTGTGCACCACCACGCCCAGACTCGCTGGCCAGCTCAGTGCACCTAGGTGCAGGGCTAGCATGGTGTGTGGTGCCGGGAATGGAACTCCGGTCCCTCTGCTTGCCTAAGCAAGTGCTTAGTCCATTGAACTATCTTGTTGGTCCTGTCTCGGTTACTTTTCTCTCTTTGTTGAGACAAATGCTCAATACCCAAAATAAAGAAACAAAAGTTTTATTTAGCTTATAGTTTGTGGAGGTTTCAGTTCATATTCAACTGTCTCCAAGGCAGAGTTGCACATGGCAGAGGGCAACAATTCAAGGCCAAAGAAGATAGGAAAGCAAGAAGAGCAAAAAAAAAAAGGAGGAACAACAGAGAGGAAACCTCTTTCCCTCCTTTATATTTTATGCAAGCTACCTGCCCTAGGGTCAGTGTAGCACTCACACCCATAATCCCAGCATTTGACAATGAATCACTTGTAAACTCTAGAAGCCCACTCCATGATTGCATGTAGCTTCAGGGGGACTCTTGACAATGTCTTTTTCTTCACTGTGAACATCACAGATCCTCATAAATGTCCATATATGGGCTCTTAAGACTTATTTGGTGCATGTATCCTGGAATCTTGTCATGCCTCTCTTCCCAACTAGTTTAAACTACACCCTCTCTTCCTATTTCATTTTCCTAGGGTGACACAGATTTCTGAAACTCTTTATTGTGAGTAGGGGGTTTCAGTTTTCTATAGCTTCTTCTACCCAGAAGGTGCTGTAAACCCTATTTACTGGGGATTAGGTGCTGTCCAACTATTTTTGGGTGGCTGGAAGCCATCTTTAGAAGGAGACCTGAACTATGAATCCCCCATTACTCAGCAACTACATATTTTTATTTTTAAAATATAATGTTAATTAATGTATTTAAATATGTCATGTGTGTTATAATTCCTTAGTCAACCATTTGACAAGAGTGTTTGATAAATAAAGTATGGTTTAAGCAAGGCATAATGGTATATACCTACAATCCCAGTATGTGGGAGGCCAAGCTAAGAGGATCATCATTAGTTCAAGGCTAGTCCAGGCAATTCAGTGAGTTCAAGGACAGCCTGGACAACATAGTGAGATTGTCTCAAAAACCAACTGATTCATTGTCAGTACCCCAAAATCTGGTAAAATATATATAGAAAATGCAGTGCTCATGAAAAGATCATGTGGGATAACAAATACCTATATGAAGAAACAGTATTTTGTTTTACTTAAATGTTTAACATGATCATTATTCCATTATCGCATTGTAAAAGTAACAATGATTCATATCATTGTTAAATTTCCAAGTGTCTCATAAATGTCATAATTAATTTTTACAGTTTATTTTCTTGAATCAGATACCCACTGGACAACTGGTTGATGAAATTGTGTCTTCTAATACTTAGATACCTCCTCTTGTTTCTGACTCATTTTCCTTAGAATTTCTATAAATAATATATGTTTATATTTCTTGCTAATTAGTAATTACAACCAGAGGCTTGACAGTTTGAGATTAATTTTTTTTTCATCTTTTTGAGACAAGGTATTGCTATGCAGTTCGG
The DNA here is from genome assembly GCA_004027165.1 of Ctenomys sociabilis. Classification (NCBI taxonomy): domain Eukaryota; kingdom Metazoa; phylum Chordata; class Mammalia; order Rodentia; family Ctenomyidae; genus Ctenomys; species Ctenomys sociabilis. The sequence continues at coordinate 6,988 of PVKA01052176.1, read as the reverse complement.
GATGGCCTTGAGCTCACACTGTAGCCAAGGCTGATCTCAAACTTGCAATGATCCTCCTGCCTCAGCCTTCCCAGACCTGGGATTATAGGTATGTACCACCACACCAAGCAAGATTAGATTTTTATCACAAGCATCTGATATTTGTTTGGCTCTCTATGTAGTGTTACCAGGCCTTTATGTTCAGTATCAATATGTTATTTTCAGTAGAGTTTAAAAATTATAATATAATTATGTCATTCATTTATTTGCTGGATTACTTGATTTTAGAGATTACTGTTTGATTGTCCACTAGTACAGTTTATATACAACAGACAGAATAAGTGTTTGATTTTCCTTTTTGTAAGTTTACTAAATAGCGAATTGGCTGATTAATATACTCCAACAGTGACTATAATACAATTAAAAACAACAGATCTGAGGGAATCACTCCATTCCTTCTATTTAATTGTACACAGTGCCCAATAGTTATTCCTGCTTCCATTATCCTAAGAGGGGTAATAAATGAAATTAAAAACCCAGGAGATCTCTGATGCTCTAGTTGACAGCACATTGGTGTTGAATCTCCTACTTTGATCTTCTGATTCACCTTTACCCTATGTCCACCTCATAACAGGTTCATAAGTTTGTCGTACATATTATTAAGATCAGAATAAACTATGGGACGAGTATACATGTTGAGAGCTCCTAAGCTGTCTCGGCACCCTGTCAATCATTCCTGTCAATCACACCCAGAGATTCAGGGAGGAGGCATCAAAGTGGAGGCATGTGCCCTTTAAACTATGAAATCTTGATTTATCCCATGCTTTTTGTTGCTATGTTGTTGATGCTACTTTAGTGTGCTTCGGCCTATGCGCAGCGCTTTTCTGTTACCTCAGAACCTTTCTTGGTCATTGTCCTATTTGTTCTTGGCATAGACTTGCCCTAAGCACAACTTCCTGTGACCTTCAATAAATCCAGTTGCTTGTTACTTATTGAGTGTATAGTAAACAATCGTTTGCTTGTTGTACATAAGAACCTGAACTATGAATCCCCCACTACTCAGCAACTACATATTTTTAATTTTTAAAATATAATGTTAATTAATGTATTTAAATATGTCACGTGTTATAATTCTTTAGTCAACCATTTGACAAGAGTGTTTAATAAATAAAGTATGGTATAAGCCAGGCATAATGGTATATACCTACAATCCCAGCATGTGGGAGGCCAAGCTAAGAGGATCACCATTAGTTCAAGGCCAGTCCAGGCAATTCAGTGAGTTCAAGGACAGCTTGGACAACATAGTGAGACTGTCTCAAAAACCAAACAAAAATTATAGTATGTCTATTCAATGGAAGAGTAGCAAATAGCCAAAAAAAAAAAAAAAAAAAAAAAAATTAATACTACTTATCTGAAATCTACACATGATATTTTACTTATAGTGCATTTTTAAATTATTAATCAAAGGGAGGTGAGCTGTGGGTTGGATAGCAATGCAGAGGTGGAAGCACACTCTGCCACCCAACCAGCTATGGCCCAAGGGCCTGCCTGTGAGGCTGTGGAGGTGCAATTTTTCATCTGGCTCCTGGATGAGGCCACCATCCTGTACTGTGAGGAGTGGCTCGCAGCTCAGAGGAGGAGAGACTGGGGCAAGAGCACTTCTGGAAAATTATCAGTGCCTTCTGCTACTGTGGATGTTAAAACAGCTTAATCACAAAGTCTCTAATTCCAAGGCCTGAAAAGTCTTAAATCAACAGGATTTTCAGCACCAGTATGCATGATCTCAGGAAGTGAACAGAAAGGCAGTTTGATCTCTTGGATAAAATCAACAGAAACTACTTCCTTGCATTCTTCTTCACTTGGTCAAGATCCAGAAATGCATTGATCATAATCAGAAAACATGGCTGAGCATTGTGGATGACTGCATACATATGTTTGAAAATAAAGACTAGAGAATATGGGAATGGAAAGATTATGCCAGCATCTATTGTTGACCTGGTAAGTTAAAATCTACTTTGAAACACTTTGTGAGTGTCTGGAGGGTAACTGGGAAAAAAGATGCCTCCTACCAGCCAGTGATTACAGAAATGAAAAATAAATTCCCGAAAGAAAGAAGGCATTTTTCTAAAGTAAATATTCTGGTACCTGGTGTTGGAATAGGATGGCTGCCTGGGAAATACCTATGGTAAGTTATGCTTCTCAAGGAAACAAGTGGAGTATTTTTATGCTATTTTCCTCCAAATTTGTCCTGAACTGATGATCTGAACAAGTCATTTGTCCATACTGAACTGAACATTGACGCTCATAACTGGTCACTGTGAAATATGTGATGTCAGCAATCTAAGTAAGCAATGAATGCCTTTGAAATAGCAGTCTTAGTGTTGCAAGCAGCAGAATTATATACAGATATTTTTAGCCAGTCAGGTAGGGCCATGCCCTTGAAAGAAATAATACAGGAAACAAGATGTCTGCAACTGTGGGAGGGACTGAGGATCCTGCTGTGAACCAGACCTAAAGGCCAAACAAATGCTAAAAGATTAACACTAGGGATTGATATTCTAAATAGGTAGCCATGACCTGAAAAGACCCAAGTGAGTCACTAGCTGAACCCCCAAGGGGAAGAGACCCTGTCCCCTATTCATGCCCCCTTACTACATGACTGGCTTCCCCATTTGGTCCTGGGCCTAATCAATCTTTCCTGAACAACGGTGCTTGTAATCTCATTGGTTGACTATAGTTTTGTCCCAACCCACCTCCACCTAAGCCAGATACCTTCTTTACCATAGGCACAAATGATTTTGCCTTATAAAAATACCCTGAAAGAGACAGCTTCATGGGCAAACAGCTAGGCTAACCCTTCTGCCTCTCCAACAGAAGCTTTTCTGTCTGTTAGGTCTGAGAAGCCCACCGAGTGAAGAAAGACTCCAAGAGACGTCCTCTCATGCAAAAGCAAGAGGATTTTATTTTAGAAGCTGTGCCAGCACAGGGTCACCAGGCAACTGGGCCGTGGTGACCCCGAGCCTTCGATCACTCAGGATTATATAGCACTTTTGGGCGGGAAAGTGGCAAGCGGGGTATACAGAAGCCAATCGCGTGTGTTAGCTGGGCTGACATTTGAAATGATAGGACAGTTTATATTGTCCTTTACAATAATTGGATGGTGCAGGGATCGGGGAGGGTAATTCTTGAAAAGGTCCTGGCGTTCCAGGAACTGGCTGTTTTAGCTGAGCTATCTAGGACATCTGCTGCTGGGAGGCATGCAGGGACTCATCTCCAGGACATCCACAGCTGGGAGGCAAGCAGGGACTTTTCTCCATCTGCAGATGCAGTAATTTTAAAAACATTTTGTTGACCTTTTAAGATGGAGTCTGTTTGGCTCGGACCTCACACTGTCCAGTAAGTTTTCCAGTCAACCTCAAAAAATAAATAAATAAATAAATAAATTTTTAAACAAAGGCTTATTGTTCCAAATGTAATGTAATGGCAAGTTTCTGCCCATTTTTATTCCAAAGCCACTTAGTTTCCTTCCCAGGAGTCCTCTACTTTTATGCATGCTTATATTGTACTCTTCCAGAGATTTCTAGAGCTGGCAGTTCACATGTGTCATTAAGAAATCAACCAATAATGAATGTTGGCAGCATCTGTGGGGAAAAGGAACTTTTCTCCACTGTTGGTGAGAGTGTGGAATCAGTGTGACAATTCCTCAAAAAATTGAGGATTTGAGGTCCCATTTGACCCACCAACTATTCCCTTTCTGGGTATTCTCCCAGAATGATTAAAAACATTGCACCACAGTGATGTACATGTTCCCATGTTCATAGCAGCACAATTTTTAATGCCTACATTTTAAAAAATTTTATCTACCTATTTAGTACAAGTACTAGGGACCAAAACTAGGTCCTTCCACTTGCCAGACAGGTGCTCAGACTGCCAGGCTATGTCCCTAACCTGTAATAGCTACATCTTGAAATCAACCCAAATGCCCATCAAGTGAGATGTGGTCTTTTATATGATGAGGAACTGCTCAGCCATAAAAGAGATAAACTAGAGACTTTTGATAAATAGATACAACTCAAAGCCATAATCATAATTGAAATAAACCAGATATGCATATGCAAACATTGTATTGTCTCCCTAGAGTGAGAAGCTTAAAAATAAATAAGATCCAAACTGGGGTATAGATCATCATTTTCAGTGGCTCACAGGTCGCAGCTGTGGTTTTCACAGCTAGAGGCTGCAGCGAGAAAAAATGAGCTGAAACCTGGGAAAGGTGCTGTGCCTACAGAATAACACCATTTTAAAGGAAGCCTAGGCCGGGCGTGGTGGCGCATGCCTGTAATCCCAGCACTCGGGAGGCTGAGGCAGGAGGATTGTTGTGAGTTCGAGACCAGCCTGAGCTACAAAGTGAGCTTAAGGCCAGCTTGAATTGCATAGTGAGACCCTGTCTCAAAGAGACAAAAAAAAAAAAAAATAAAAAAAAAAATAAAGGAAGCCTTTTCATTGCTAAGATTCAGAATTTGAGGAGAGAGTCCTATTTATTGTACAGGTGACATTCTACTACGTAGCAATTGGCAGTACAAGACAAAGCCCACTCATGGCCCTGGAAAATACAAGCACCTAATTATATCACAGGAGCCTAAGAAGAAAAGTGGAAAAGCAAGTGAGACCAATTAAGTTGGGGACAGATTATGAATATGGGGTTTTAAACATTTACCTGACTGCATATGATATGACCCTGGCAGAAAGTTATTCTCAGTAAGTATATGATCTCTGCAACTGTCTATCAAGTTGAGGAAAGTTGTACAATGCCCACCAAATCCATGGGAGTGTTCCACATGCAGGACCAAGGTACCACAGTGTTCCTGGACTCAGTCCTTACCACCCATGAGCAAGTAGTTCAGATCAGAGATCTGAGTGCTACATTTACAGAGATTTTCTTGGAAATACTCCAGAGCAATCTTCCTGAAGGAGTCAGGCTGTCAGTAATGGAGCACACCAAAGAAGACTTCAAGGGAAGGTTCAAAGCTCATCCAGAACTGGAAGAACTGTTGACCAGGTTGAACTAGCTCTTGTAGACTGTTTCCTGATGGCACTGGTGGCACTGCCAAGCAGAAAAGCCTCCTGAGAGGGTAGACTTAAGCTGGAGGAGAATCTGACCCTTAGGTTTTATTTCTGCCTTTTCCTACAAACAGGAATGTTTCCTCCTTTCTGGAGTGGTTGTTATCATTTCTTAGCATTTACCTTTGAGATAATCTGGAGTGTCCCTCATCTAATAAAAATCTGTGACTACTGAAAAAAAAAAAAAAAGACAAACTGGGGTATGATTTCTTTAAGAAGCACCTGGACTGCCTCCATAGCCTTTTCTGAGCAGGTAGGAAAGTATTCAGTCCAGAATGTAAAGGTGCCAATTCACACCAATATCAGTTTAAATCCTCTACACGGTAGCATATGGATAAGGTCTGATTGTCAGTCCTCCCCAGGGTATGTTCCTTTCCTCCATATAGATTCTAACAAAAGAGGTGGTTGGCTTGCCTGGGTTATTATAGGCATACAGGGGGAAAGTTGTGCAGACCTGACAGGTAGTTGCAGCTGATCCTAGCCCTGTGAAAATCTGAGTGACCATTTCCAATGTAAAATTTGTTCCCAAATTGAGGGAATTATCATTGTGTGTATAGTCTTCCAGTGTCCCTTGCAGAAGGACCAGTTTGTTTTCTAAGTACCATTTAGATTAAGACCCCCAAAACAATTCTCTCTTTTCTGATACGTAGAGAAAGAAGGGTTTTCTTAAGTCAGTTATTCCCACTGCTGGATCCTAAATAAGCGCATGCTTAATTTCCCTGAAGATATTGTCAGTCACTTTGTCCATCCTAGGGGCAGAGTCTCAAGGTCTTTGACAGCTTCATATAATGTCTTTCTCTTTAGTTCAAAATTAATCAGGGTCTACAAAAACCAGCCATTTGAAGTAAGGAATCTATTGGTTGGTGGCAGGAGACCCGAGGTCATAGTATGGATCCAGTCTCTAAACAGTTGTTGCTTCCTAGGAATAAGAACATATCACAGATATTGAGCTTCAGAGAGATATCTGGACTTTTGTTTTTTAGACTATATATCCCTTCTTAGTTAGAAAGTTGAGAATTTGTATGGTGTTAGATAACTTCTGAGTTAGGCTACAAACTAGAATATCATCTACATGGTCTAGGGTGGATCCTTATGTCTTTCTTTAGTGCCTCAGCAAAAAGGTAAGGACTGTCTCTAGACCCTTATGGGAGAACTGTTCAGATATATTGCTGCTTTTCTCTTGAAAGTTTTTGTTTCAAAGACAAACAGCAAGTGGGAGTTTGGATGTAGAGGGATGGAGAAAAATGTGTCCTTTCCATCTGAGACTGAGAACGAATTAGTGTCCCTGGGAATTGGGGAGAGAATGGTATATGGGTCTGCCCTATTTATGAAACCCTATTTACAAAAATTTTAATGTACCTTGAAATCCCCATAATAAAAATAGCTAGCATATCTGGTCTTTTGAAGGACTGGCTCACCAGGACATTTTCCTTCGCATTTATTTATTTATTTATTTATTTATTTATTTATTTATTTATTTATTTATTTATTTATTTATTTATTTATTTATTTTATATGTATTTTCTCCAGGGTCTGCAGAGTCTTACTACACAGATCGGACTCCTAGAGGATGAATTGGAGTGACAGCCTCGTTTTTTTCTTTTGTTTGTTTGTTTTTTTAATTATTTAAGACCTTTATTAACAGGTGTTTGCAGTTTGTTGACTCACTGGGGTGGCTGCTCGGTCTGGGCCTTGCTGCTCACAGTTGCGGTGATGGTGACTGGGGCGGGCTGCGGCAGCTGCGGCTCCTCCCGATGTGTGATGGTAACTAGGCCGGCGGCGGTGAGGCTGCTCAGGGCTGTCTGGGGTCCAGTCGCCGCTCCCGCTACGGATCAAATTCGACAGCCTTGTTAATGAAGTGGAGGTCTCAAATGAGCAGATATTTCTCTCT
>PVKA01052175.1:0-11839 GCA_004027165.1 Ctenomys sociabilis | reverse complement strand
CTGTAGTTCCTTTGTCTGTGTCATCCATGTGGATGAGTCACGGCCAATGCTTGACCAGATTGCTCTCTGTGAGAGCCTGAGAGAAAGTTTTCTCTTCATGTGACTCTCCCCACGCACACTATAGAACTTCAATCTCTTTCCTCTGTGGCTCCACAATCTCCTTGCTCAGAAAATTTGGAGCTCACCTGAGTCTCATAATTCATCGACTCTGTATGGTTAAGGTGTCTTGAAACTGTCTGATTGACATTTGTATTTTAATAAAATAAAAATAAATGGAAAAAAATATAGCAAAACTTACCACATTCAAAAAAAAAAAAAAAAAGATAACTGTACTGCCTCTATCTACTGCTCTACTGAAAGGAAAAGTCAACATTTAATTTTTTCTTCTCTTTAATTTTTTGGATCAAACTTGTGTGCTTCTATCTGGTAATCTGAACAACTAATCTGAATAACAATATGCAATATAACAACTTTTGTTAAATTCTTATCATTTACTTTAGTAAATTTCTGTATCATTTTTACTATTATTTTATTACTATTTTGTATCTTCTTTAAAAATAATTTTAAAAACCAAAGTTAGTCTACTTAGCTGACAGTAGCATTTCTCAAACCTTAATGCCTATGAGGAATTATGTAGAAAGTTATTTTAAAATTCAGATGCCTGATCCTTTCTGGATGCACTGATTTTATTGGTCTAGTATAGCACTCAGAGATGTGAGTTTTTTAACAAATGAGTCTCCACATATGATTTTGATGCAGATGACCTTTGACTCAGACTTGGGAAGCATTGCCTGAAATAAGTGAGTTAAGTAGAAACATCAGTTCTCTACACATCTCATCATTATTCATCATCAGGGTCCAGGATGTCAACTAAATGGTGACCATATTTTGTAGGAGTTGGTAATGAAGGCCCAGAGTCACACTATTTACTCAAACTATTTTCTGACAGCCATGAGGACATGCTCCAACTGTGCCTTCTGACTGAAGAATACGTGCCATATGCTTCTCTCTTGCAGAAAAATTTCAACAAATAATAATATTCAGAGAAAATGCTGTAGTGGACATATGGATACCATTTATTATTGAATTAGCTGAGCCATGGTGCAACTTGTTTAGGTTCTGCTTCTTCATAAATGGCATCTTCATGGAATGAAATGATGCTTGAGGGCCCGTGCCAAATTAGTAGCACTCTTATTTTACACTAGCTGGTTAGAAAATCATCCAGTTCCTATAGGGACTGTCAGAAACTAAGCCATACCCAGAGACTGTGAACTCACAGCTCTCTTTCTCTAATATATTTTCTTCTCAATGGAGGTAAAGCAAACATACAAGTGAGGTCGGCATTCTTAACTAATTTGTGGAAATAAAGTGTCCAGGAGTTACTAAAGTCAGGAGGAATAGGAAAGGAAACGTTGGTAAGAGATGCCCTCCTTGCACAATTAAACTGAGACCGAGGAAATTTCTATGTTGATTTCTTAGGATGTTCTGGGGAAAATGGTCAGGGTTTCTGCCATAAACATCTTTAGAAAATCAAAAATTCAATTTGATCCTTTCTCAAACAATCAAAATGCCATAGATAGTAAGCATACAGTAAGTAAAGGGAACATGAGAAATGTAAATTTTCTTATTCTTATATCATGAGTGTATTGCCAGAGCTCCTGGCTCACTCACACAGGATCATATAATTATTCCTCAGTGATGTCACTGTGCTGAAAGCTTGCTAAGGCAGTGGTAAGATGATGAAATATAAGCCGTCTACAGGGGAAACACTAGAAAGCAAACATTTTAAACGTAGGCTCTCTGTGTATTTCTGTGCTGACTGTGTTGGAACAACATGGCTTTTGCTATCAGGATGCTTGGCAATGTCCCAAAAATATCAGAAAATAACATGGCTCAGAAAATGATTGCCAAATGTAGGTATGCACACAGAGACCCTTGGTAAATGATACACATACTGGCATATCAGCAGAGTTTGTACCTTCTCTAGAAGCAGGTCCTCATAGACTGGGTGTGGAGATAGAGGCTTTGGTGATAGCAAACCTTTGAATTTTCTCAGACAAGCAAACACTCAGTGTTCATAGAGACCTAACAACACAGTGACATGGAGACTCTTATTATCAGGCATAGATGTAAATAACCAGGACACCTGCCTAGTTTTTCCCCCTTGATAAGTAGCTGTAGCTTCATTATTAGAAAAAACATGAACTTATGTTTCTGGCTTATAGTAAGAATCTGTGGGCTTTCTAAGAAGGGATTTCCACATCACTGACTTTCTGGGACCACATAGACTACTAAGCTCATGGCTAAGATCACTGAACACAGAGGTGAAGTGTGCTGTTCAAAAGTCTCATGTAGTTATCTGACTGCAGAACCAGAAAACTGAGACTAAGACTCCAGCTTGACACCTTCTATAGTAGTCCTTGTTTTGTGTGTCTTCTAAATACAGGAACACACAAGGTGTGCAGTACCCTCATCACTTAACATGTTTATCTGGGTGAAGGTTGCTACTGACTCGTAGCTCTTCCTATCTTCAGTCCTTAGCCTAGAAGAACTAACTGGTTGGAGCACATTTTTTTACAGTATTTACTGAACAGTCTTATCTATCATTTATCTTTTCAAGATATCAGTAAATTTTTACATTAGGGCATTCTTTTTAAATGACAATTCATTTTTAATGTAATATATAATTTAAATGTTCATCTTGTACATGAGCTCCTTCCAGTGACGTCATCATCATCATGATCAGCCTTAATACCCGCAATCGACAGACAAAGCAAAATTCAATTTTACTTTTCAAAGGTCAGCTTCCCACAAGGGCTAATTAAAAATGGTAAAAATACTGCAAGGTCAGTATTTATATGAACAGCTCAGAGTACACTTTTCTCCCAAGGCAGTCTTTCTTATTTGATCATTACCAGTGGCTACAACCATGGCTAGCACCAAGAGTCACAAATTATTTGAAATTTCCTTCTTCCCTCTCATCGGTTTTCTTTCTGGAGCTCATGGTTGTTAAATGCCAGTGATGGCTACCTCATGACCCAGCATCACTATTTTCCGCTCTAGTGCATCTTTAAAAGTAGACTTTTAAGCTACAAAATGAATTATTGCAGTTCCTTTTTATTGAAGCCCAGAGGACCCATCACTGGGTGGAACTGGAGTAAAAGAAGGTATCTCCAGTTTTTCTCATGCTTTTAAAATTAATCCACCTAATTCTGAATTAACTAAAGGCTCTTAGACTTCCTTGGTCATAGGGGGTGGGGATTTCTCGTTGAGCAAAGTATATTTACATGAAGAGGAACTACTGAGGTCAAGATTTGTGGCTTTCTTGTTCACTCATCAGCCCTGTGTTCCTGGTGTGTGTGTGGTGGGGGGGTGTGTGGATGTATGTATGTTCAGGGAGTATTTGGGCCAGTTGTTTAGAGCAAAAGGAAGAAGATTTGAGTTTCTGCTTTATTTGTTGACATTTGATAATATTTGTTTGGCCAGATTTTCATGATTGTTAAAAGTCCTTTTGCAGCCTAAAAGGCTTATTCACTAATGGGATGGCGACTTTTACCCCATCTGAATCAGATGCATTATCTGACGATATCTTTATGTTTCTCTGTGTCGCACATTAGAAAATACAACAACTATCAAGACAAAACCCCTTCTCTATATGAATATAAAGAAAAGCAACATAACAGCTAGTTTTAGAATCCTAAAAGCACAATATTTAAACTATTTGGAATTTGTACCTATATGTAATAATGTTGTATACATTCATATGTGCTTGCAACTCTCAAAATGCATGCTCCTCTCATCAGCAATGTCACAGTGATTTTCATTTGACTGTGGACAACGGTGTTCAGTACCTCCAAGAAGGTTGAGATATAGAAAGCAAGGTGCAGAAAAAGGGGAAGGGACCAAGGTGAGGTGCCAAGCAGGTACGATGGGGGCTAGTTTAGTTGGAAGTGGATTTGTGGCCTAATGAAATCTCAGAGCTGCTTCTACTTTGCCTCTTTGCAGTGCTTCATCTCAGCCGCTCTGTGGCCCAGAAGGAGATGGCTTTAACATTCATCAGCCTTGGTTTCAAAATCTAAAAAGATCTTCAGTGCCCTAGATGTGGGAGTCTGTCTTTTGCTTTTTGTACTTTCCTTTGATGCGAAGAGTGATAAAAGGAATGGTTTAAAAACTCAGGGTTCTTTGCAAACTTGCCTACTCAGGTTGGGACAAGCACTTTGTGAAACACTTCGTCTGCCCCCCGAAGCACTATCTCCACCCTTAGTAGAGGCCTCAGGATGGCTTTGGGTACGCAACTTTGGTTTATTTCAATTCTGGTCTTGATTCCAGCTTTGCCTGGAGAGTATAGATGAGGTAATTATATTCTACCTGCTGTGATGAGCCAGTGCCCTGGAGAACATTTCCTAAGTCAGCCCCACCCTCATTGAGCATGAGTTTAACCCTAAAAATTTCCTTGAAGAAGCTCTATCTTGAACAAACACTCCATGGAGAAAAGAGTCTAACCACGGATGGGAGGCCAGGATGAAATTTACCTCTCTGCTCTATCACTGCAAAATTTCAAGACATCCAGTACCTTGAAAAAATGAACACATATTCCTATACCTCTCTTCACATACCCCCACGTATGTACATTTTTTCTCTTTTATATAAAGATAAGCATACACATATACCCCACCACTGTTATTCATAACTACCTGAAGTGTTATGCATAATCCAAGCAGACCCAGATCTGAACAGCCTCATGCCACTAGAGAGTTGAGACTAGAGACATGTTATTTAACTTTGCATACTTTAGTTTTCTTAGCTGTTAAGAGCAAACTGCCTCAAAGGAGAGGTTATAGAGATTAAAGGAGGAAATGGAGTTTTGTTCACTGTCTGGTGTTCAGTAAAGGCCAGTTCCCCTTCCCCTCACACCTAGCTGCATCTGTCTTAGAGCCAAGTCTAGAAGAGCCCTTGTTCAAAGGTCTTTCCATGGAGCATGGTCCTTTCCTCATATGTGGATGGCTTGCAGCATCTCTTCCTGATACCATCCTAGTCCCCTTAATTGCCTGTTCCTGTTCCGATAGACAAATCCTTAAGAAGTTTCCCTCTTTCGCATCTCACTTGCTCTTGCTTCATTTTTGAAACACCTGAATGAGAACAACAGTCAGCTGGAAGCTCTGTCGCCACCACCAGCTTTCCCTCTGGCTCTCTGGGCAGTCATCTCACTGTAGTCTTCACAGATTAAAACTAAGTGCCACAAAGCAGCCTCCAGCAATGTTCAGCTGCGTCCCTCTTTGGGGTCCAGGGTTTGTGTTTCCTGCATGAAGATCCCTTTTGACTTTGACAAATTGGAATAACACCTATTTCAAATATATTATTTGATGAAAGCAGATGTCAGCAGATACTGCCTATGTAATTGATATTTGATTTATTCAAGATTTATGCATGCTGTGCCTTAGATTTATTAATGATAATCCCCGGCTCTTGTGTTTAATATAGTGGAACCAAAACATAATTTGCTGGGATCAGTCAGAAATGCATCAAAGTGATTAACTCTACATGCAAACCATTATCCAGTGACATCCCTACTGTGCACAGTGCAAAAGGAGGCAATGATACAGTAATTGGCCTCACTTATGCAAGTGAGAATATCTGCCATGATTGCTAGTAAAATGCAATCCATTTTACCTCTGATCCTACACCTCTACATCCCTTGTCATTCTTTGCTGTTTCTTTTCTTGGCAGAATGCTCCTAAAATTGCTCCCCAACACACACACACACACACACACACACACACACACACACACACACACACAAACACACACATACAACATCCCACCCCAATAATTATATGCCAAAGATGGTAAGAAGTCTGCCTAAAAGAGGCAGGGAGGATAACTGCTCCCTCAGAAGGCTGCCTGGTGGGCGGCGCTGCTTCTGGTGGCATCAGTGAAGGGTAACATTTCTCTCACTGGAGAAGAATGTACTGCATGTCCAGCCGATGGAAATCATATGCTAGCATAGTTTCCTGTCCATGTCCAGTACTGACTATAATGCCAGACAAGTTGTAAAACAACTGCTGTCTTGGAGTGGGCAACCAGCGCTACACCAGCTATCACTGAGATAAAATTTGGGGAACATTTTTGTTCTTTCACTATTTGCATTCACAAAGCACTCTTACAGTAATCTTTTATGCACATCTTTAAACACTTCGCTATATGCATTACAGTATGTGTGTATTCTTTTATGCTTTATTATTTTGGTTTAGATAATGAAAATTTGATTAAGTTAACAGCCCATTATGATAAGACTATGTAATTTTTTAAAAATTCTTTTTTAGTATGAATTAATGGCAGTGGAAGAGAGCATTTTTATTTCAAAGTTTGAAAGTAAAAGTATACATATATGGACATATTCAGAGCCTACAAAGATGTGCAGAGTGAAAGGGAGAAATCCTCTTTCTCTCCCCTTTCTTCTATTTCTAGTTTTTCTCCACAGTACAACTGCTGTCATTGTGTCTTGGGTAATCTTGCTGAAAGGGTAAACAGCATGCCTGCATTCTTCATGTGGCACCATATTTTCATGTTTATCAACAAGAGCTGCCTGATTTTTTCTCATTAAAATCTATGATCATTTTCAGTTCTTTAAAATGCTTCCCAGCCAGGTGAGATAACACACACCTTACATGAGAGGCTGAGGCAGGAGGACTGTAGTAAGTTTGAGGGCAAATGGGACTACACAGTGAGTTCAAAGACAGCCAGAACTACACAGTGACTATCTCTAAAAAGCCAAATGGAGAAAAACACGTGTTGCCTGGCTTGGCAGTGCTGTGTGCTATGTCTATACTTGAAAGGCATCTAAGGTTTCTTCTGTTTAGCCTGAGAATCAAGGCCACAATTTAGAATGAAGTGGCATCCTGTGAGGAACTGCAGCAACATGGAAACATGCACATCCCAAGTTTTACCCCAAAGCTGCATGAATGGCCCTCGATTTCTCAGCTTCCTGAAGCGTACCATCTGTCTCCAGGCCATGTGGTACAGTGTGGCAGGGTGTTAGCATGCCAACCTGGGCGAGGGCAGTTCTGACTCCCACAGTTCTTGCCAGGTTTGTATCAGGGACTTTAGGTGTTCAATCCTGCGCCTCCTACCTCACAGAATAAATGTGATTCAAAAATAATTTAAAATAAAGTCCCAAGATGATATTTATGGAACAATGCCACCTGTTTTAGGTCAGCTTCTCTTTTGCTCCTCCAGCAGTCAAGAAGGTATTTTGAGGCTATATAAAAGAGCTTGTACAGAACATTCATTTGCATTTTTGATATCATTAAGGAATGCCACAAGAATAAAAGGGATATCTTTTGCATTTTCTAGCTCATCTCTTCAATCGCTTGAACACTATATTCTTGAATGGTGCTCTGCATGGGTGAGGACCCTCCATAAACTTCCTTGTCATTAACGACACTGTACTTAGCAAAACCCCTCAGAGCTCCCAAGCTGTGCACTCAGCCTCCCACCCTTGGGATGCCTTGTGCTCAGCTGCTACAGAAACGATTCCTGCCTCGGCAACCCAAGCGCTCTGTGTTCCTGTCCCAGGAGGTCATTGATTCCTGCTTCCAAATGCTATGAACTCTAGAAAGCTGTGTCTTTTCTTAGTCCAATTGTGTTCGCTTGGGATGGCAGCTGCTGGCTTGGCACAGTCAGTGAGCTGTGGGTCTGAAAGAAACTAGGAAAAATCTTATAGAAACCCATTGGAAGGAATAATTTCAAAATTTAAAGTACGGCCACCAGTCTCTGTAGTGTTAAGTTTTCAGGATCCAGGACATAGGGAGCCCCTGCTTTTAAAGAGGAGGAGGGCAAGTGGACAGTTTTCAAACGGATAACTATTGCCAAGCTGATCCTGAAAACCAGATTTCCAACTGAAGTATCCCAGGAAGAATATTGAATTGCTTGAAACCCTCAGTTTCTGCTTCTTGGGGAAAAAAGTCTATGTTGAGAGAATTACAGAAATGTAAGTGAGGACATGTACACTAGGAACATGGCAGAACACCCTTATAGGGCGTTTCAACGCTGAACCAGGAATTCGTGAACAACCACGTCACTAACAATAACACTGATTAGTATTCAGCAAGGTCCTAGCATTCAGGTCATTAGCAATTTTCTCAGAGAAAGGCTTTGAGGATTTCGGATATCCTGACTGATTGGATGTGCCCTGGGAGACCTCTGAAGTCTCCCACGCCTACCGTTGTCTTTAGGTCACTATCCCTTAAAAGTCTCTCTTCTGTCTTCTGTAAGTGGTCCTGACAGTCACAAAGGAATTATTTTGCACCTGACCAGGAACATTACAAGAAAATTCATACAGATCCTGCAGCAGCAAAGGTTTAACTTCAAAGGACCAGAGAAAACCTGGCTGAGGCTACTTAGATCTTGAGAAGCATCAGCTGCTTTCCTGTATGGGAATCATTTCCCTCCCTAGATGCTGTTCATGTTCACATCATTGCAATGATGCACTGTTACCTTGGGGTTACTTAGACTTATGGAATCTCCTTTACTTTTGCTTTTTAAAGCCAAGCTGTTCATTTTTTTTATTTATTTATCTATGAATTTAAAGTAGAGTCTACAGGGTATACAGGGTCTGACAATGTAGATTGGACTCATAGTGATCCTCCTATTTACAGCCTCCCAAGTGCTGGAATTATAGGCGCATGTCCCCACACCCAGTTGAAATGGATGGCCTCTACTTCAATCTGATTGAAGCCATCTGTGACAACCCAATGGCTAACATGATTCTAAATGGGGAAAAACGGAAATCTTTTGCTCTCAGATCTGGTACAAGACAAAGATGTCCTCTATCACTGCTCTTATTCAATATAGATCTGGAATCATTAACTAGAGCCATTAGACAAAAGAGAGAAATAAAAGGAATAAGAATAGGTAAAGAATAAGTTAAACTATCCTTTACTTTTGAGTCACTCTTGAAGTATAGTTGGATTGTTTATACCATCTACACCATTTAATAGAATCTGTACTATACTCTGTGTCAGAGTAGAAAGATGTTCGAGGATCTTTGGGGTCACCTAGTCAAGTCATCTGTAGAAGAAGAAAGTTTGAAGGGAGCACATAGAAATCCTGAGCACCGTGGCTTGGATTTCCACCCTATTTGGGCTGGATGCAGAGCAACTTTTATCAAATAAATTCTGTATAGTACACCAATAAATGCAGTTGAATGAATTACAGTTATTCTCATTGCACTGGAATCCTGAAATACCTCTGGAAGGCTCTTTTGAAATTCACTGTTGAAAGTCAAATATATCTAAATTTTACTGAGTAGGAGAGGACAAGCAGCACTATCTTGTTTCCTTTAACTGACAAAGACTATTTTCACACATTGTGAGGTGCAGCACAATACTGTTATACACATATACTGTGTATAATAATCAAATTAAGGTAATTAACATTTTTACCTCCTCAACATTTATTATTCCCATGTATGGAGCATCTTCAGTCTCTTCGAATATTTTTCAAAATAAGTACAATAGGCAGTGCTATCTATCATAAACCTTGGCCTCCGGAACACAGAATCAAATTTACCTGAGCTTGTTAAAAAAAAATTCAAATTCCTGAACCCATTCCAAGCTTTCTGTAGGCAGAGTCCAGGAATCTGTGCTTGAGTGATTCTTCCAGAAGATTCTGATGCATGCTCTCACATCAGCCCTCCGAGGGCCTTTCAATGAATATTGTAGGTTCCTTTAAAAGCACTCAGCTTCAGCAAATGGCAAGAAAGGTGCTGTACAAATTCCATCTGCATTCTGTAGTACTCATCCTATGTCAGGAGCAGTTCTTTTCCATCCCGTATGCTGTAGCAGCACTGAAGTAAACTCTAACTATTCTACATTGGAAATAATTAAAATGGTAGTTTCGCTAGACAAATGACGTATAATCAAGAATTTTGACCTCTGTAATAGATTATTTTAATGGATTTGGTCAGTACTTCAAACTGTTGGGTGGATATTGCATACCAAAAACTAGAGCACAATGTGAATTTAAAGAAAGATGTCTTTAAGATAATGTATGCATTATCTTATTGGATAAAATCCCCAGTTTAGCTCTAGTATCCACAAAATCCCTCCTTTCAAAGAACAGGGGGGTTAGGTGAATTTTTCTGGGTCACAGCTGGATAGCTGCACAATAAATGTTGAAGTTCAGTCCTCCCTGACACTCAGTCCACTGCCTTCTCTGGCATTCTAGGAAATGTACTAAACAATTCCTAAGATGCAAATTGGCAACCTGATACAGCTTCCTGCATGGGGCTTCATGGCTTCCCCTTTCTTTTGTAGTGAAGCTCATAAAGGTCTAAAATTGTCGATGTCCCAGCTCAGTGGTGAGATAGGGAACTCTGCTGTATCTCTGCTGCAGATGAGGTGCATGTTGTTGTAGCTAAGGCAACTGCTCCCTTTTCACCCTATAGACGAGCACCTGTTTCTAGGTATAACTGGGCAAACATCTCCTTCACAGAAAATCTAATAGCATTTTACATTTGGGTTTGAATCTGGGTTTCAAATGACCTTACATGGAGATGAAATGAAGGTGTTAATGTCATAGTTTCAGCCAGGAATGTCAAAATACTTGCTTGGGTTCCTATGTACATGTTTGAAGAGGATTTGCTATCAATACTGAACTGGGTTAACTTTAAATACAAAGAAAAATACTAGCACCTCACTAACCACCTGTGCAGCAAGTTTCTATAACTAAGAAATCTGTATTAGTACTCCAAGCACGGTGTAGGGGAATGAATTTGACATCCTGTTTTGACTTCCTAGGAAAAATTCCCAAGATAGATTCTCTTTAAGTGGGGGCAATATAGGCACAAAATTCTGAGGACGGTGAAAAATCTTTGTCTGAGCTTCTATAACACATAGGAAATGTCATTAGAGATGAGAGTTGATTTGTGGGGACTCAGTCCTATTATTTTTTTCTCTCCCACTTCACCCAAGCAGAAGAAATAGGCTAGATATCAATGAAAAGAACCATAGTTTGAACTATATCTTAGCATGTGTTTACATAAAAATATATTCAACTTGCAAGAAGCTTTAAGTTTAGTTGTCATAATTAGCCACTCTGTGGCTTGACTCTGATACAATTCCTCCCATTGTTTCTTTCTTAAATTTCTGTTTCTAGTTTACTACCCTACTCCTTGTGGGCATGTGTGTGTGTGTGTGTGTGTGTGTGTGTGTGTGTGTGTGTGTTTATTGTAATTCACCTTAAAGGCTGCTTGCAGGATATAAATTATGAAAACATAAAAGTAAACATAGAATAATCTTGTTTCATACATGTTTTGCAAACCCATAAACTAAGCAAGGATGAACAGGACTTTTTAAAAATACTGTGAATTACTTTGACTGGCACAGTTTAATCAGCTATACTGGGCCAAAGATGTATATCCATCATGTCAAAACCAGGTCGACTGTTATCTACATGAAGGGCCGGCAGTATAGCTCAGCGGACCAAGCGCTTGCTTACGTAAGCGCAGCAGCGAGGGTTCGATCCCTGCTTCCGCTTGCCAAGCCGGCCCCGCCTTTGGGTGCGCTGAGCCGGCAATTGGAGTCCGGGCGTGGTGGCACGCTCCTGTAATCCCAGCACTAGGGAGGCAGAAAGCAGGAAGATCACTGTGAATGTGGGCTGCATAGTGAGACCCTGTGTACAAAAAAAAAAAAAAGAAAAAGAAAAAGAAAAGAAAAACTGAAAAAAAACATGAGAAATCATTAACACATATATAGTGCCACCAATTCAATATACCTTATGACACAGACCCTTAACATTGTGGCTCACATGTCTGCTTTTAGGATCTGTTCACTGCCTG
>PVKA01052174.1:0-11845 GCA_004027165.1 Ctenomys sociabilis | reverse complement strand
AAAAAAAAATCACCAGTAAATCTGGAAATAAAAATAACTTAATGAACACACTGAAATACCGAAAGGAGCAGGGAACACTTAGGCAACTTCCATGATCACCTTAATTTTGGTATGGATAGAAATACATCCTGAAGGAAAATCCTTGGTGTGTCAGGTTCTCTTCCAAGGGCAGAAAAAAAAATTTTGAAGAATATATTGAGACAAATACATTACAGCCAGGGTTGACTAAGAAGACCTTAGAAAACAATTAAATTTACAGCGTACAATTAATTTAATCAAAGATATGGAAGTGAAAACTTATGGAAAGTGCTGGGCTTATCAATTCTGCAGTTTAAGTCCTGTTCATCAACAAAGCAGATTTAAGAAGCTAATCTAAGAATCTGACCAGATGTAGAATCTGAGACAATGTAGATAGAATTTTTCAGAAAGAAACATGGTGCCTAGTAACTTCACTGCAATCCAGGGTAACGGCATCAACCAATGGTGTGGATGTTGATGACCTAAATTGCTGGTTTCCCCTAGCCTCAGAATTCATGACGTAAATACTTCTGAATGCCCTTCTGAGGGAGTAGTGTGCTAATGGAAAATGCTTGTAAGAGCCAGCTTTCAGGTTCCTAAATCAGCATTAAGGTGTTTAAAAACCATTGGACAAAAAAAGAAGCATTTGTGAAGTTTCTGAATAAAGAATACCTTGGAAATTAAAAAAGGATGAAATTCACGTATGTGTATACATGCAATCATGTGTGTGTTTAGAGGTATAGTAAGATATAAAGACAGTGGAAACTGATAAAACAAAAGTGATAACATATTTGCTGTAAGGTACTTGAGGTTTTAGATTCTCAATGGTCTTGGTTCTCACTTCATTAGATGAGTTCTCACTGCATTTTTATATTAGCAAAACTCCTTCTTCTTTGTCCATAAGTGCTCTCTTTCATTATTACATTTGTATTTACTATCTAGGTCCTTGAAATAATAACCCTGAATTACTCACTTTTTTTTTCTGGAGCATTGCCATCGTGCTTCATTATAGTAAAGAAACAGTAATGGAAAATTCTTAAATGTGCAAGTTGGCAGTAGGAAAGGACATTCTGTATGTTAATCAAAGACACAGCCACTTATATAGTAAACTATTGTAATGTATGTACAAATACTGATGTTTACTTAGAAAAATAGGCTTTTACAGAAATTGTTTCAATGCCGAAATTTTCACAGAGCATACAAATGCAGTGCCAAATTGTATTCAAATGATTTTGCTTTCTAATCTCCTGAGGTCTTTGTCAAAGGTTCCACAAACAACTTGAAATTTTGTCCTCTCTAATAACATCTTGCCTTATCTCTTCTTAGAAAGTCAATTTTAGGCATTTGGCTAGTTTGGTTTTGGTAGTAGTATAGAGATCTTTAGAGTAAGTCTATTATTTTTTAGTGGTTTGGGGTTGGAAGCTGTTCATGCAGTCTTTGAGGTCTGTAATAAAGTTCATGTTTAAGTCTGTAATTCAAGGTCGTGTTTAAGTCATCTGTCTCAGTTACTCTTCTCTCATTGCTGGGACACTGAACACTGAAAAATCAAGGAAGGAAACATTTATTTAGCTCATAGTTACTGAGGGTTTCAGTCCATACTCAACTGGCCCCAAGGCAGAACAGCACATGCAGACAGCAACCTTTCATGGCAGTGGCAAAGAGCAAGAGAGCACAATGGAGAAGTAGCAGCAACAATGGCAACAGAGAGGAAGTCTGTCTCTCTGACTCTTTATGTTTCATTCAGGCTATCCACCCCACAATCCCTACCTTGATCATGAATTAATCTCAAGCTCTAGAAGTCCCCACCCCATGATTGCATAAGGGTTTGGGGGAATAACTAGATACAAATTATAATATCATCTATATTGCCTTTTGCCTAGTAGCATTTTTAATGAATTGATATAAATGGATGAGCAGAGTAAAATGTCCTGATTAAGCAGTCCTAGAGACCAAGGGACGCTCCCGTGTAGCACATAGAGCTTTCACCTTCATCCACTGAACCAAGTGCCTGAGCCTGGGAGGAGACCATGGCAGCTGTCCACACCATATGGGTCAAGAGCATGGCACAGGCACAAAATAGCTAAGGTGACCTGGGACAGAATAATAGGTAAAATCCCCCAAAACCAGGAGGACAGTGGCTTACCCTGCACTTCTCACCCCAGCCTAGGTCCTGGAATCAGTTTGGGATTTTCTACTTAGCTGCATAAATTCTGAAGTGTTTAAAACTTTAGGGCATTCAAGGCAGAGTAGTCAGTATGCAGAGAAAACATGACACCATGTTTATCTAAGGAAGAGGCGGAGGAACTGGGATGTTTCTTTTGGAGGAGAGAACACAGAACTTCTGTTTCAACAGATATGAAGTACCATGGTTGAGAAAACAGTTAGACTGGAGGCCACTGGAACAGATTTGGCTGGACACTGAGTCACTTCTCACTACCTATATGTGTCCTTCATAACTGTATCATTTTGACCTTGTCTAGGGACATGATCACTGTGTTATGAAGGATCTAGAAAATTTCCACTGATGTCGAGTGAATTACTGACTACTCTGCCTTGAATGCCCTAAAGTTTTAAATACTTCAGAATTTATGCCTGGATATGCTTTTTACCATCTCTATGCTACAGACGATTCTGGGCCTTTGTCTATGTTCCAAGCACTGTGGCAGCCCAGGGAGCTCCTGACTGGACTCTGAAAGAGCACCGGGTAAGCAGGGTACAACAGATCTCAGGCTGATGATGGCCAATGGTGCTGTGCAGGAGATGGTCAGGCAAAGGGCAGAGGCCAGGCACTGACCCAAGTGACAGGAGGTAGTGTTGCAGGTAGAGGGAAGAGGGTACAACACAGTAGGATTGGACAGATGTTCCTTATGTGCTGACTTGAGCTTTGGGGCTAGGAGTTGTGGCCTGGGGCAGCACAGAGGATGGAGGGTGGCAGCAGTGAGGCCCCTCAGCATCCTTCTCTGTGAGGTAGAGGTTTCTCACCCCAAGTGTAAGGTATTGGGTGATTCTGCAATGTCCTAGGAGAATCAATTCCTTTAATATCTTCCTGTATAATCCATTGAGTCTGACCCATGATGCCCTTGGCCTTATGAGTCTTGGGATACAAATGGAGTCAAACTGGCACTATTTCGCTCATGTGTCCTGGTATTCATGGACTCCATAGAGATGTCACTCAGTTACCTCTGGGGCCCGTGAACACCTCATGCATATGTCAGCTGACCCCTGCACTGTGTCCTCACTGCTATCATGAGTATCACCTGCAAACACTCAGTGGATGCTTCTGTGCCAGGCCCACTGGTACCCACATTCTCTGTGATGATGTAGATACTCTATTTGATTTTGTGTCGCTTTTGGTCACATGATAGTGAAATGGGACTAGATAGGCCCTGTGCCTTAAAAAGTCCCTCTTGAAGAAAGCATTTTGGTTTTGGCCTGCATCTCAACATCTGTGGCACATAGCTGAGATAGCAGGGTTCTTTCTACTGCCAAGATGTCTCCGAGGCCTCCAGGAGTTCCCAGGTTACTCCATCTTTCTTGAGCAGGATATAAGGCAGCTCCCTGGGCCATCAGATGAGCTTCGCAGAGGCCAATCTGACTGTCACTGCTCATACTCTGCCTGACACAGGGTTGGACGCTGGTCATTTCAGTCACCCTACTCCTTCAGAGGGAGGTCAGAAGGAATCAGTGACTTGCTTCAGGTGGACATCTGACACAGCTGAGTCCCAGGCCAAGTGGCTTGAAGCATCATAGACCTAAGCTTTGTTCCAGCACTTGCCCATGAGCAATTGCCTGCACAATCTGGCCAGCAGTGTCCTCTTGGCTTGTTGTCCTCATCCATATTCTCAGCATTGCCTTCTGCCCACAGGGCTGGGAGGAGACTGTGGATGCTGCTGTGTCCCACTATTGAAGCCCTGCCTGTCCAAGAGTTCTAAGGATCAGGCTTTGAAACTGAATGTCCCCAAAGACATAGCTGGCTAAAACACATCTCCCTACTGTGTGACAGACTGGCGAAAGGTGGCCATCTCTGCCTTGGTGCCAGTATAGCCATCCCACAAGCCATTGTTATGCCAGGTAAGGGTTCTTTTCTGCTTTCTGAACATAGCTTCCCTTCCTGAAACTCAAGGAATGTGCTTGTGGCTGGATTGGGGCTTAAATTTCATATTAAAACCATGATAGTCAAGAAAATTGCTTCTGTGTTTCCTGTGGATACTCTTGGGTAACTGCTTGATAAATATTCTTGAGGTATTTGCTTGCTAGACATTCCTCAGATGAGATGTCCTTAGAAAAAGAGAATCCCTGTGTTCCTAAGCATATGATTGATTTTGCTTTACTTCTAACTGATAAAAAGTACATTAGAGAATGCAACTGGTTTAAGGAAGTTCACCAAATGTGATCTCACCATACCATATTTCATCAATATACATAACATGACACAGATACTAATGTCCCCCAGTCAGTCAGGACATCTCCACTATCAGAATGTGGGAGGAGACACGGGGTGGACTCAGGATCAAGCAAGATTGAGGACCAGGCCCTGGCCAAGCTCACCCAACCTGGGCATCAGGTAGACTTTGGATATCAGGGTCCCCTTTCCATCTGCACAGCCCAGGTTCCTTCTGGGCAGCAGTACCAACTCCTGTCTCTCCCTTCCTAGCCTTTCCACAGCAGTGGCACAAAATGTGACACAAATGAACTTATTAAATATAGTGGCAGTGGCGTGGGATGGCTTCAGAAGTGGGATGACTTTTGCTGCTCTCTTCCAGCTAGCCCCTCCTGATGCTGGCACTCTCACAGTTGCCTTCTTTCCTCTTCCATCTGCATTCCTAGAAGTCAAATAGAATGCATGTGGAGCTATAGAAAGATGAACAGTGGACTGTACAGTGTAATCTAATAAGCATGGGCTCTGGAGGCAGATAGATCTCTAACTACCTGGATGGCCCAGGTGTGTCATTATCAGTGTTGCATCTTCCTCTGCAGGTGAGTATGGTTTTCTATAAATCTCCTACCCCAGTGCTTGAGTCCAGACACACTGAAAAACTGAATCTGCAGCTATTACCAATGTTGAAACATGATAAATCAGCCTCTCAATTTAGGTAGAAGTGAGAAAGCAGCTGGTTTGGGGTCATGGGACATCCTATTCTGCAATGTGAAGCATTATTTCATTCACTATATGTAGAAACCAGCTTTTACTCCAAAAGAAGCCTCTTATTTGGCCTTTTGGGATATAAATGTCTTCCTCAGAGACAGTTCTGACACTGCTGGCCTTAGCACAGGTCCTCTTCAACTTGCTTCATAGCACCTCCCTGCAAGCTACAACAGAAGTTAAGGGGCTAAAACAGGAAGGACAGCTATGTACAAAAGAAAATCTGAAGAAAGTGAAGCCAGCCCAAGAAAGTGAAGTAGGTCTCTTATCAGGCCGACAAAAGCAGATCCAGGAAAAGAGCAGCATAAAGGACACCACAGTGGGCACAGGCCCCTTGCTACCTGTCACGCTCACTGATTACAGAGCTCTCATAGCTTTCTTTCCAGGACTGAGCATTGTGATGGCTAAGCCCATATCTAGAACATAGAGCAGTGAAAGCTTTTTTAAGGATGCTTGAGTGGGTTGGAAGGAAAAGGAAGATGGGGGAGGAGAGCCAGGAGGGAGGCAGAAGTAAAGAAGAAAGAGCTGGAAAACGTGTTTTTCATGCCTAGTGTATACCTCACACAGGGACACATAGGGAAGCAGAGGCTGTGTGTTGGCATGTCCCTGTCATTGCCCTACTGCAGCTCTCACTGCTAGTGACCCCCTGGCCACTCTGGGTCTCATAATTCTCCTCCATTTTGTTTAGATGATTAAATTGTAGTTCTTTAAAAAATCATGCATGAGTATTTGTTAGGTAGTGTTGGTTTAAAGCAATACCTGGGGACTGAGTCTGTGGGAAGATCAGATTTTATCCAGCTACACAGAGGCAGGCTGACAACAGAGTGATGTCAGAAGCTATCTGGAAGGGAGTCTAAGTATATGTAGATTTTTGGTGGGTTAAAGTTGCAAAGAGTCCAGATGAAGTGTTTGAAATCAAAGCTACAAGAACAGTCAAACAACTGTGTAGATAGAGCTAGTACGAGGAAGACATAGGTCCGGTCCCAAGTATCTCCTGTGCCCTTACTTTTTGTTTGTAGAGCACAAGCCAGTATCAGGAGTGGAACACTCATTTTATGTAGAAGCATAAAATGATTCTACATGATTTTTTAAAGAACTACAATTTAATCATCAAATTTTATGTAGAAGCATAAAATTTTCTCTCAGGTCACTCTAATAATTTTGCCTCCTAGAACTCAAAAAATTCTCATCTTTTACCCTGGACACTACACATTTTGAGGTAGTAGAGACACTGAGGATTAGTACTACTCACAGATAAAAGATGGACACAGGAAGAGGAAATCATCTTGTTATCTCACCTGGAATTTCATGGTCACTGGAACAGTGGATCAGAACTCTAGATCCCCTCACACACCCTGTTCCTTGTAGAACAAGGACCAGAAGGACAGAGGCTGCATCCTGCCAAGTCACTTCTTGAAATGCCATGCTTGACCTGGCCTCCTTGCATTTAAATTGGTCAGCAGTGAGGGATGAAAAGGCCAAGAAAAAGTTTCACACATAGTCTCAGTTCTCTTCTATGAGGAACCTATTTATGTTTGTTTTGTGCCTAATTTTTCTTTTCTCCATTGACAGCATGAAACTCTTATCACAGGTAATAGGAAATTCTAGGAGGTTTTTTTTTTTTTTTTTGGCTTCTGGCCTATAATTGTGCAATTTGGGCTCTAATGTTTATATTAGCTACAAAAAGGTAAAGTGGCATACTATAAAGCAGGTTACTGGGCTGGGGAGATAGCTCAGTGGTCTAAGTACCTCCTAGGCAAGCTCAAGGTCCTGAGTTTGATCCTTAGCCATGTTGATCCCAGAATCCTGGGCACACCATGCAATACTGAAACCAGGAGTGGTGGTGCACACCTGTAGTGCCAGCACTGGGGATGCTGAGACAGAAGAATCATTATAAGACCAAACTGTGTAGCAAAGGTCTGTATAAAAAAATAAAATAAAATAAGAAACAGATTACTGATCACATAGCATACAGTGTTTTTCACCAACATAATCTTTCTTTCCAAGATCTGGCAAAGAAGTTAGAAATGCTCTTGGTCCCTTCCCTCGCTAATAGCTGTGGTGACAAGGGTATAAGAGGGTGAAGTGACTTAAGTGGTTAGGAGTCAAAGGCAGGAGCATGTGATTTTATCACATGCCCTGTGCAGTTGTATGAACATTTCAAAATAAACTCCCACTGGTCCTGAAGCATCCTGGATTCCTGATCCGATCACAAGGCTACGCTCTTTCTTTGCTGGATCAGAGGCTGTGGTGACAGCATCCTTTGTGGGTTCCAGGATTTGTAAGTCTTTCCTCCACAAGGAACTCTGATGCCTTGTGTTTTCCTTCCTTACACATCCACTTCTACTTACACTTTTCTAGATGAATTCATTCATCTCAGAGCCACAAATATATTTTTCTTCCTGTAGCTCTTGCAGTCATATCTTTCTGCAGTCCCATTTCATATATGTTTCCAACCTCAGGTCACTCCTCTCTACTTTCAGAGCTAGTTTCAAAGACCAGGATGATTGTGTGTATAAGAAATCTGAGTGGCAATGACCTCATGGTCTGGCCACCTGCTCACAAGCGAGTGTTATCTGCTTTGTCCTTGCAGGTGTGGCAGCTGAGACTCATGTTAGAAACTTCCTTTGTGGCCTCAGTGCCCAGGACAGTCTCTCAACAGCACTAGTCTCAATGGAGACTTGGCTCTCTTGTGTATCCATGAGCAACTTAGTGCACATTTAATTGGGTCTAATACTTAACCTTATGAATATGAGCACTTTGAATCATTTCTTCATCTTTAAAGAATAAAGCAACTTCATTTTAGTGAGGTGATGCTTTACGCACCAAACGATGGAATGGGTGATAGGGTTATGGTTCATCTGGGGGAAGCCTGAGCTGAGGAAGGGACATGGGTCCCAAAGCAGGCAGGTGGTACATGTGGGCAAGAAGAGGGCACTGAGACATCACACACTTGAGTAGCTTGAGCTGGGCATTTTCCTTCATATGGCCTCATGAGTCAGAAGTCGGGACACTCAGTCTTTTCCTTGGCACCTCCAGATTTTGGAGTCAAAAGGAAGTTGAAGGGTGAGGAAAGAAGCAAAGAAAGCTTGGAAGATAAGATAAGCCTTTTCATTGTTGTGGAAAGAAATATTTATTATCTAAGATGTGCCGTGAGTCAACCAGTAATTAATATTCTGTGTATCTTTGATGTATGCAATGGGTGACAGAAAATGTAGAACATAAATCTAAGTAAGCTATCTAAACTGTCCTCTTGGGAGATGCACTTTAAACTTTCATTTTCTAGTATTTTCAACTTGATTTTAATGATTTTTTTTGACTCAAAGATTTGATGTCATTTTAAGAGTACTTCCAAATGACCCATTTTAATAGATTTTAATTCTTGAAGATCTCACTGACATGCTCAGTAAGGCATTTGGTGGTTACTTTCATATTGTCAGTGTGATTTAACTGTTGATCTTGCACTTTGAATTTCTTCAAGTTTTAAGTTGTCCATTGAGGAAATTTTGATGCACCAGTACTGGAAAGGCTTCAGGAAAATCAGTAAATGGCTTCTGAACCTGTTTCTCCCATAGATTCAGAACACTGTACACTGTAAAAAGAAAAGTGAGTTTTAAACTGGGGACACTGCCATCAAGTGCATTTGACATCAGAAGTAGATGCATTCCATTCTAACATGGCCTTTACTGATTCTAGGATATGAAGCATGTTTCTTAGCTCATCTGCCTCTTTTTTTCCCCTCAAGTATAAATACTAATGGTGGTGGTGCACTAGTAGAGAGTTGGCCAAAATAAATACAGTAGTGCATGGAAAAGGCACAGCAAGTGCCTGAAGTAGCAAATTCTTACTTGATGTAAGCTTCTGCTAGTAATAATAATAATTACTAATGGAAAATCTCAGGGGCCTGTGGGAGAAGTTGACTGAAGGATTCTACAGTTCAGTGAGAAGACTGAAGATTAGGGACATCTAGAAAAATATATGAAAAGTTTTCTTTTTAAAATATTATTATAAAGTAATAGTGAATAGCAATGTTGCAGTATAAAAAGAGCTAATCCACATTAGAAAGCTCAGGATTGTTTAAAGTGTGGGCAGCTTGAGCCTAATTGGTACTAAAAAGAGTACTTGAAACCTGGACTGACATCTCATGGTAGCCACTGTGAAAACAAAATACTTGCTTGAGAAGTAAAGTTAAAATTAACTCAATTTATTTTGTACTTTCTAATATTTAGAGGCTCCCCATAGTTAGGTACTAATTTTTAGAGACAATGAAAAAAATGGAGTGGCATTATTGTTTTGTTTCTGGCAGGATGGCGAACAATCAAATTTGACTACACCAATACCTTTGCATAGAGCTGCTTTAGTTTTTCTAAGAAAAATCAGCAAACAAAAGCAAAAAACCACTTCAGTTATGTACTTGTCCGAATATGGGCTGAAAGGATCCAGAACAGGGTGCCTGATGATGACGATTGTTGCTGGAGGCTGGTACAGGTGCAATGGGATCTCCTTTCTTCCATTTCCATTTTTTTTTTTTTTGCATATTTCCTAAAAGTAAAATGTGCTACTTTAAAAAAAGAGCAGTGTGATAAAAATAACAAGGAAAAGATAATGCAATTGTATCAAAAAGGGTGATGACATGTCAGGGTCTAGTTTTTAAAAATAAGAAAAATTAATTTGTCTCAGAAGGAAGTGAGCTATTAAAGGGCAATGGCCAGTTGTTGATGGGGCTTGCTTGTATCAGTTCCAGTAAATTCACCCATGCCCTGCCAGGACTCCCTGCAGGAAGTATGAAGCTAATGTGTTGGTCCTACTTCTGCACAGCCCTGCAGGTCTTCCTTGAGCATAGTGAAGGTGCCAATTCCCTGTGTGGTACCTCTACAGTTCTTTCCCCTGGAACCTTTTACTCCTTTTGATGCTCCTAAAATATGCATGTATCTCTAGTTTCTGTGCTTTTAATGATTTTGCTTGCCTGAATAGGCAGTTGTGGCCTGGTGGAAATGGCACCCTGATTTCAGAAGGCCTGCTGAAAGCTTGTCCCAGAGCAGTCCCAGCAGTTCTTTCTGAGGCATTTTTTTTTCACTTGACAAAGGTGAGAGGACACCTCCTTATTTTGGAGCATGGTTTCAAAATCATTTTGAAAATCCAATTCTATTATAAAAATGAAAGAAACATTCAGTTATCAGGAGTATGAACAACACTATGCCTTGTGATACAGTCTATCAAGAGATGAAAGATTAATGAAAGAATATTGGAACCCAGGATTACAGGTGGATTTGATGAGGGAAGCAATTAAATATGGAAGCATATGCTGTCAAAGGCTGGATACAATAGCATTCTCCTCTTGTGTACTTAGGAAACACTTACTGATAGACATGTAGGCTGGAAGCTAATTATGAGGGTACCAAAGACAGCTTTTTGGAAGTAGGCTTGTTCATACAGGAACAGGAGCTGGAAGCATCTCCTTTCCCAGAGATGTTTGTGCTAAGGTGGCTACTCAAAGTCCGGAAGATGGTTTGGGGGAAAACCCACTGAAATCAGGGAATGAATCAAGTAACTTTTAGAGGACACGGCTATTTCTGTTTCTGTAGTCACTCTATAAATCACAAGTCTGTGAAATGCCTACTTTTGCTCTCAGCCAGCAGGAAATGTGAGCCATCTTTTCTTTGGATTACTTTCATGTGAAATATTGTATGATATATATTGACCAAAACTGTACAATTTTCAGTATCCTTAAAATACAGTTTGGTCAATATATATCATACAATATTGGTTTGGTCAAAAGAAATCTCAGAAATCCTAGAACTCTCTCCAAAAAAAATCTTTGTCCCTGGGATTTGTCCAGTGATACTGTGGTTGTTGAAATAAATTTATTTTAAATTCCTGTTAAAACACTGAAAAGTTTGAGAACTGAATATATTATTCCCATAAGAAATAGGCTGGCAAGATAGCTCAGTGGTCTAGAGTGCCTCTCAGGGACCGCGGTTCGAGCCCCAGCACCACATGCCATGCCAGCCCCTCACCCCAGGGCGGGCTGAGCTGACCCCCCTACCCCCGCAAAAAAAGAATCTGTGATGTGTAGCGAGACACTGTAATAAATAAATGAATTAAAAAAAAAGAAGAAATAATAGAAAGCCAAATAATTGTTTCTGAGGCCCAGAAATCACACTTTAACAGATTCTGCAAGAATGTTTTTTCTTTACTCCTATCAAGGTTCTCAGCTTTCCTCTTAACTTTACTACTGTGTCTCTAGATCTCTTTGGAACCATGGTTGTGATATTTTATGCAAATAAAATGCAAAAAAGCACAGTGATGAAAGTTTTAATGCACTAACATAAGCACTCTATGTTGTCTGGGTGAGAATGGCGCTTAGACTGAAGCATCTTTCTTTGGGTCCCTGGCAGGACATGATGTGTGACTCACTCTTGACTCATACAGTTTCTTTCTAGTCAGATTTTTGGTTTGATTACTGAGCAAAGTTACAGACACTGAACAGATTTTGTTTTGAAGTTTGTCATTCAAGTTGTAGCAAGTTTGAGCTTAGAGCTGTTGGACAGTTGAGGTATCACCGTATCATATCAAACAGAACTTTGCTTACAGAACCTACGGACACTGGGGGGTGCTTTGCCTGCAAACATGATGATAAAAAAGTTACATTCATTCTGATTGTTTCTGGCAATGAAAACAAAA
>PVKA01052173.1:0-11847 GCA_004027165.1 Ctenomys sociabilis | reverse complement strand
AAAATACTAATAAAATCAAATGAGAGATCACTCATGCATTTCTCTGATTATACAGTTAATCTAGAAAATAGTTCAGCAGTTTCTTATAGAACTAAATAGACAGTACACATTACAGGAATTATATCCCTGGATATATATCCCAGGTAAATGAAAATTTGTGTCATACAGAAAGCTACACATGAGCAGTCAAAGAAGCTTGTCTTGATTACTTTTCTCTTGTTGCTAAGAAAAAATACCTGGCATGCCAAATTAAAGAAGAGAAGGTTTATTTAGCTTACAGGTAGTAGATGTTTCCGTCCAGACTCGGCTGACTCCAAGGGAGGTGGTGTGGCACAGTGGCATCTGTTCAAGGGGAAATAGCACTGCAAATGCAGCAAGAGTAGAAGGCAGAGGAGCAAGCCTCTTTCCCTGTCTTCTGTTGTATGCAGGCCTTCCACCCAGGGTGGGTTCTTTACACACACACCATCTCCCAGTCTTTCTTTCTTACAGACTCAGGGTGCTTATAAAGTTAAGAGACTGGCTCACTTCTGAGTTAAGCTTCTAAACTTCGCAAGTTAAGCCAATGTACTAACCATTGTACAGTTCTATTTCTATCACCCCAAATTGGTAGTAGCTAAAATACGCTTCAGGGGCTGGGGAGATGGCTCATTAGAATAAGCGCTTCCCTGGCAAGCACAAGGGTCTGAGTTCAATCCCTGGTTCTAAAAAAAAAGGTTCAGTAAGTAAACCATTCAAGGAATTCCAGAACATCTATATCACAGACTACTACTAAGCAATAAAAAGGAATAAACTATTGTTATAGACCATTGGGATAGATCTGGAATGAATTATGCTGAATGAAATAAAAGCTAATTTGAAAGGATTAGACTGTATGATTCCACTTACATAACATTAATATAGCAAAAATCAGAGAGATGAGAATGGATTAGTGGTTTTTCTGGAACTGTCCTATATCTTGTTTGTGGCAGTTGTACACATTTACGCAGAGAAAAAATTACATAGATATAACTAGACACATATACAAGAATACATGTAAAACTTACAAAATGCAAGTTTGGAGTATTAATTCAGTATCAGTTTCCTGGGAGTGATGCAGTTCTGTAGTTATATGAGATGTTACATTGAAGAAAATTAGGCTAAAAACATATACAGGCTATCTCTTCATTCTTTCTTGACTATATTAATAATGATGTCAAGAAATGTTTAAAGTGTGTAATTTCTAGGACCTCGGCCCAGAGTTGGTGTGAAGTCATCTGTCACCTGTTCCCCAGGGTGGGCCATGTGCATGTGGTCAGCTCTGTCTCAGAGACCCATATATGCCCTCTCCCTCTGCTGCTGCTGCTGCCCGCTGACCCTTAATTCTTTCATTCTAAGGCCTGTAAATCACAGCATTTGGCTCTTGCTCACTGACAGTTTCTTCACTGAATGAGAACTTTATGCTGTTCACACCTATGAAAGTTATGCAGGAATCAAATCCTCAAAGTCGTGGTAACAGTATTGTAGTAGTGAATACATTGTGTCAACTTGGCTGAATCAGCTCTGGCAGTTTCCATGGGGGGGGGCACTCTGCAATGGGACACGGTCCGACCTGAGGCAAGATTGGTTCCACCCTGGGGTGGGACTGAACTCAACCTGGGTCTCCATTGGTTCCACCCTGGTGCCATGGGCCACCCAAGAGTGGCTCAGCACAAAAAGTATATATAAAGGCTTCTTGGCGGGCATGACCTGCTTTCTTGGAGAAGTCTCAGTCTTGGGAGAAGCTCTTCGCAGTGGTGTGTGGGTCCCGAAGGGAGAGAGAGGCTTGATGGACACCGCAGATACTGTTGCTCCTCTGCTCTGTATTGTTTTCTGCTGTCACAAACTGCTGTCGCTTGCGTTGGAGCCAGCAAGAGTATGAACTGAAACCTCCACAAACTGTGAGTTAAAGAAACCTTTCCTTCCTTCATTTTGAGTGTTGGGTATTTGTAACAGCAACAAGTAAAAAGTAACTAAGACAAGTATTAAGAGAGTGGAAACAATCCCAATATGGAGTGTAGACAAGAAGCATCTGGAATGTGATTGGGACTACACAGGGTCATTAGGATGGAATCCCTGTGACTGTATCCTGGTGGCATTCAGGCAAATGGACACATGGTATATCTGTCTTTTCCCATGTGATGCTCTGTGCAGTTCTGCCTGCAAGAGGATCAGCAGCAGCTGGAGCTTTCAGACTTTGTTCTCTGGGCACTAAGACCCAAAGTAAGTGTCTTTTAAAAAGTGTATGCGCATGAGCCTACCTCATGAATTCTGTTGTAGTAATGAAATGGGCCAACACAAACACTTTCTATTGACAGCTCTTCAAAGTTTGGCTTTAATTTGTCATAATTCTCTTTTAGTGCTATTAAAATTTATCACATTTTTTAAATGTTTTTTTTCTTTTTTTTTTTTGTGCAGGGTCTCATTATACGGCTCAGACTAGAAGTGATCCTCCTGGTTTGTGCCTGCCTAGTTCTGGGATTACAGGCATGTGCCACCATACCAGGACTTGGCTCAGCACCCCCGGGGTGGGGCTGGTGAGAAATGTGGTGCCAGGGATCGAATCCTGGTCCCTGTGCTTACCCAAGTAAGTCCTTAGTCTGCTGAGCTATATCACTGGCCCTATAGTTATTTTAATAGTACTCTATAACTCACAAAGCCAGATTACAAAAAAGGAAAATGAATGAATCTTGCTAATATATTAACACCTGAATTCTTAACTCTTAACCAGTTGAACTTTGATATCAGACTCAATGTTGGCAGTTTAAAAAAGACAATATTGAGAAAAATTTCTATCATATGAAATGGATTAATCAGGCTGGAGAGATAGCTTTGTGGAATAACGGTCTGCCTGGCAAGTGCAAGGACCCAGGTTCGATGTTGCATGCTGTGCCAGCCCAAAACAGTGTGGTGGCACACACCTGTAATCCCAGCACTGGGGAGGCTGAGACAGGTGGATCACTATGAGTCTGAGCTGCATGGTGAGACCCTGTATTGAAAGAATAAAACATAATAAGTAAATAAAATAGATTGGCTTGTGCCAGAATATAATACTGCATTCCTCTTTGTTGGAAAATAAAACAAATACTTTAGGTTATTTACTTTCCAAAATGAAATGTTGTCTTCTGAGGTCCCAATAATACAAGTGTTATTCTCAGAGTTGCTATGGTACAATAAAATTGGGTAACTTTTTCAGAAAAGTTCAAGAATTTTTTTTCCATTTGTCACTCAGGATGTAAGCTGATCAGAAAAGAAAATAGCTGCTTAAGAACAGCATCACTACACAGACAAGGGTTCTTTAGAATATTTCTGTAATCTCAGAGGGTAGTTCCCAGGTGGTGGGACAGATTTTATTAGGCGTCCAAACTCTCTTCCAATAAACTGACAAGTCACTTCTTCTGTCACAGCCTTTCTCTTTAAGACTATAGAGTTTGAAACTGTTCTTATTCCATATGTAAGGGAGTTCACTCATGTATAGGACTAATCTGCTTTTATATGGTCAGAGAAGATGTATAGCTAGTACCAGAGAAGAGATAAAGATGAAGAAATTAAGCCAAACACTGGACTTACATTGTGTTTTGCAAGTTAGGCTAGAATTGAGGGTCATTTTTGCATAGTAAGGATGCTGCTGCCTTTAACCTGCTTCCTCAGGAAGTTTCAGAGACAAGAAAGATTTCCCAGAAAGATTGCACCAGGCCATGAGTTACTTCCGAAAGGATCCACCCTAACCTCTGAAGTTGTTTCTGCTTTTAAATAGATCAGAGTTCCTGGCATAAATTTGGCAGTTGCTATTTATTAACTCCTCTTGTTCTTATTATTGTTACCACCATCATCATTTTGATTATCAAAGGGGAGAAAACCATCACCAAAAGAGTATGTTTATTCTGATTCTAAAGTGTCAGAGCTGGAAGCAGTGTGGAGGGGTTTTATCATTATGACTTGACCTTAGCTTTTGATATTTGCAGTAACAAACACAGCTTTTGAAATTCTTGGTCCAGGGACAGATAATGCATAATTTCTCCTCTTTGTAGAGTCCTATTTATTCAGCAGCTCTTGGCAAGTATCCTAAAAGCCCCTGTGCTCAGAAGCCCTGACTTGAGGGCCTGTCCTTCTTTGATACATTCTGCCATAGTAGTATGACTAGTGGTACATCCTGTTCCTTCAGCGTCTTTAAGAATCATTTCATTAAACAGCTAATATAGCATTTGTCTGACTTATAATAACATGCTTTGCTTTGTTTAATTTTGAACTCTATGTCAACATTTCTGACTCTCCAGTCTCTCCAGTGGGTGTGCTGGCTTTGGCCCAGTAGTCAGAGAAATTGCTCTAAACAATTTATACCCAGTCAGAGCAGATGCTGTAAATTCATTATTTTGGACTGCTATCAGCGCTACCCAGAACCGAGTGCAGCCACTATCCCTTGCCAGATTTGTCTCTGTCTCGCAGTGTCAAATTGAAGTGGCAGACACAGCTTTATTGATATTGCCTTCTGGAAATTTCCCACTTATCAATATGCTTGATTCTTAGAAACATGATTTAGTTTATCCCAACAAAATCCTATAATATTAAATGTGAGCAGTGGGCTTAACATTAGGTTTTAAAATTGCTCATTTCTAGCTCACTTGGCTATTGCTAAAAAGATAATTTTGTAAAATTAAAATATGGAAATCCATATTCCCGACAAGCCCATTGTGTTGGTGCACCTACCAAACTCTTTAGTCTGCCTTTCCAACACCATTGTGTCAGCGACCACCTCCCAGCTATTTGCTCCCCAAAATACCTCTCAAGCTCAGATTTCAAACTGTACCTAAATGAGAAAGTGCAGTGGTGTAATTGTGAAGTGCTCCAAGAAAGGAGAAGAAACACAAGTGTCTGACAAGCATAAAGTTGCTCAAGGCTCTTATAATCAGAGAAATCCGCATTAAAATGAGAGGTGAAATTTGTTGATTGATGAAAATTTTTGGAAGAGGTTAATTGAAAGCCTCATGCACTTATCCCTTTCTCTAAACAATTTTCTTTGTTTTTACTGAAGTAATGCTTTAAAAAGTATCATTAGCACATAGATCAGCTTCTGGAAAGCCATCAGGGATGGCAATTCAAGTACCAATTTCTTGCAACTTGTTCTGAGTTGGAGATAAGGGGAATTGGATGGATGGTTGTTGAGTAATATAGCCTCCTATACCTTGTTCCTTAGCTACTCTGGGGGGTATTAAACATAAACTGTGCTCCAGTGATTTAGTGGGAGATGCTAGAATGGAATATCTTTCTGTAGGCTATCAAGTATCTTTCTATAGGGCATATTTACTTGGTAAGTGTTAGGCTAGAGGGAAGACAATAGAGAATTACGACATAGTCCTCTATTTCAAGGACTTCAGAGTTGGAGTGACTGAACAAACAGACAAATACTTAGCAAACAATTGAAGATGAAATGTACTATAACTGCTAATATGAGAATTTCATGGAATAGAGATGGTTTTTGGAGAAACAATCAACTAGGACTCTTGAGGAAGTTGGTATGTGCACTGGATCTTCAGTAAAATTTGTGGGAACATTCAAAGCCCCATGCTTAGTTAGGCATTGCAGGGGAGGAGGGCCTTGGGCTCTTACATTAGCATCAACAGAGAGGTTGGAGGAGCAGAATTTGTTTGGCAAAGTGTAAGAAACACAAGCTTCATAAAGGAGGAGGCTCTTGTTGAGAAAAAGAAAAAATAAGATTTCCTGCTGAGACTTGTTTATGAAAACTGTTAAAAGCTAGGAAGAGAAGTTTGGAATTGATCTAGAAAGCTGCAGGCAAACATTTGATCTCTCTGAATATTTATGGAACATCTTCCATGTGTTTTTGAGGTTCTGAGAAAACAGACAAACAAGACACAGCCCAGATCCAAAAGAGTTTGCAGGTTATAGGAGGTGGTAAATGGGAATGGACTCTTAGAGCATTCAACCCTATCAAAAGTCCTGTTTACCATCCTATGGCAGCTTTAAAGGTCCATTTCCATTGGCAAAATGAGTACCAGTTGGCTGCAGCATGGAAGGGATACAGCAAGAAGTTTCCCAGCTGTGGTTTGGTGTGCATGTATGTTAAGTACTTGAGAAAGTACTTTCTCACAAGAGAAAGGTCCCATCACACAAGAAATGGTCCAGTATGTACAGATGTACTTAACAGAGAAGAGTCCTATATAATGAAACTTTATTGGGTTCTAATAGGTTCTAGCAAGAATTCTTAGAATAAGTTGGATTGTGGTTCTAGTAAGAATTCTTGGAATAATTTGGATTTTTTGACACAAATGTATAGAACTAAACCTATAAAACATGTCTCGCCTGCATTTTCTTCTTCAGTTTGTATTTCTCAGCAGTACTTATCCTCTTGATGGTTGATACACTGTTTTCATGCCAGTGAAAAGAGGAGAAGGAAATGAGCTCTTCCTAGTCCGATTGTTTTGGCACCAAGGATTCCAACTGGTTGCTATAACTTACTTCCAACTCCAGTGTAACCTATTAGCTCTCTGTTTGCCAAGCATAATAAAATAAAATTCAGCACAATTTCAAAAAATTAAGAAAACAGGGAAAGATGAAGAATACCTGCAAGGGCTTGTTGCCATCAATTTTACTCTCAAGGGATACATAGTATTTCTACTCTGCTTCTTTCAATACAAAAAGATTTGTACTCTGTTTTGGTATACATTCTTGAAAACTGTAGATGTGATTTCTTGTTTTTTAATTTGTATAATGAAATTCCATAATTAAAAATTTACCAGGAGCCTGGGGTACTTGGAAGAATTGAGTTTTTGTTGACACACACTCATTGCCCAGAGGTATGAGTTAGCCCAGAACAATGAAAATCATAGCAAAGGAACACATAAAAGATACACAACATAGACAAACATCTCTTGGTGATGAGGAAGAGAAATCTTTTTTTTTCCTTTGGTAGAACTGTGGATTGAACTCAGGCTCTTGTGCTCACCAGGGAAGCACTTATTCCACTGAGCCATCTCCCTGGTCCTGAGAAATCTTTTAACAATTCTTAAATGAAAAGAAGTTTATTATAGGACTCCAATGGTATTTTGTGAGAAGGATAGCTACTGAAACTAGAAAGTTCTGGAATGCTCTCCTCTTCCTTCTCTATCTCCTTCTGCACCCAGACCTGAGATCGGTGCTTCCATTCCAAGATGTAGACTGCGTTTTGTTTGCATGGCTTTCCAAATCTCGTACTTGTGGCTGGACAACTACAATGTTGGTGCCCAAGTTCAATTTTCTGTGAAAGAGACTCTGGAGTGTCTTCCTGTTGTCAGCTGTGCATCAGTGGTATGGGTGGTCCTCAGGCTTCCTATCTCTACAGCAGTGTTCTAGGCATGGATTTTAGGAAGAAGTTTTGGCACAGTGGATAACTGTGCGGCGTAATAATTCCAATGTGTTCTTTTGCAGATTTTCCTCTAATTGCTCCTAAGAAGAATAAATGGTTGACTTGTGGCCTGCTTTTATGTCATTTTGTGTTTTTGTCAAGTTCAAAGTATTCAGAACATTTGATCTTGTACTGTGGGTTTTGTGGTTTTATTTTCCTGAAGTTAATTATACCAGACTCAGTATTGGAATAGAAGTACTGTCTTCAAGATAATTTACAAAATGTTTTAGCCTCTAAACACTCCATATTGGCATGTTAATCAAAGTCAGCATTTGGTGCAGCTCAGTGTTAAGTGTGTGCAGAAAACTTTTTTGGAAATCAAAACTCTTTGACCAAAGACTTGAGACAACAAAAGGCATTTCACTAAATAATTGGCTACAGCAATTCAGTTTCATGGACATACTATTTTGGGACTCTCTTTTACATTCTGTGGTGCCCTGTGCTAGAATGAGAGGAGACCAAAGAACATGAAGACATCTTCACAGGCTCCTACTTAAGCTTTTAATTTACACTGTTTAGTTACAGCAGCTGATGTTCTCTCATCATTATCTGTGAGATAGCAGAGAGAAAAGAATGACATTCTGTTTTTCACACCCTTTTCTCCTTGAGATCTTGTGTCTTCATTTAAAAGCAATCAGGTGGGCAGGTGAAGTGATTGAAGAAAGGCTAGCTTTTAATAGCTTTTGAGATGAAGATTTCAACCATCTCCTTAAATTCTGGTCTCTTTCTATAATGTCTGGTATTTTGTGATCTTTTAAGTTTAACCTTGGTATGTTTTAAGGATTTTGTTCTTTTCAGATTAAAGATGTCTTAAGAAGAACAGAAGGGTATTTGGAGGCAAAAATGGGAGAAGAAGGCTTCAAAACCATCCAGTTTATCTCACTGGTCAGTTGTAGTGTGGCTGCCCTCTAATACTAGCCTGATTTCTCTGTTTACAGAAATATAGAAATAAGTGACCTCAACAAACAGCATTTATAGGACAGATGCTTCCTGGTTAGGACTGCAGGGTCATTAATTGTTTGATTCTTCTATACCCTTCTCTTTCCAAAGGGCCTTAGGTTGGTACATACCATGGAGCTGGAAGCTTATACTGGAGTATAAATCAGTCAGTCATAGTGGAAAGCCACGTGTCTCACATCCCTGTGTAGATACCAAATTCATAGTGTCAGAGTCCTCAGCAAGATCAGGAGTGGGGTTGTGATGAAGTCATAGGGGCTGGTGGCGATACTGGTGGTTGAAGGAGAGTGGATAGCTCTGCCTTGACCTTTTGGCCCAGGACAGGGCGCATCTGTTACAAAATTGCCTTAACAGGGGCTACAAGGAATACAGGGGATACAAGGCCTACAGGGTCTCACTATGTAGATCAGACTCACAGTGACCCCCCCCCCCCCGTTTTCAGCTTCCCAAGTACTGGAATTACAGGTGTGCGTCACCACACCCAGACTCAGTCACTGTCTCAGTGTGCCCTGTGGGTGGGGCCGGCACAGTGGGCTAAGAGGCACTTTAGTCTGCTGAGCTATCAGGATGGCCCCACAGCCACAATTTAAAGATAAGAAAATGGTATACTTTTGCTTGAACCTTGAGGAGGTGCTCCAGGTGTCATGGGTGTATATCAAAATAGCTGACTCTTTACTCCACACATGAGCTGGGACAGGAGTAGTAACTGGGTCACATAAAAGCCAAGTGAATGATGGGCCCAAATTGTTGCCAGGGGACCGGCTGTGTTCACAGGAAGATTGGGAAGGAAAAGGGCAGGCCAAATTAGAGACACTATAGGAAGGCCAAGGGACTAACAGCAATGACATCACATGTTACACCAAGCCCAGAACATTCCAGAAGGACCAAGATAGGAGTAGAAAGAGCCAGATCTGTGCAAGTCAATAATAGGTGAGGAAGGTATGAGATGGAGTGGTAGAAAAGAGGCAGAGGGTTATGTTATCAATACACTCTGGAGCACAATTTATCAATTTAGCACATCATTCAATCATTCCTCATGTATTTGTTCATTCATTTAACAAACCATTAAGTATTTAACACTTTTCAGATTCTGTGCCTAAATTTTAGCACACAGAACTCATGGAATCCATGTACCCAGATGCTGCATTACATACTAGAACTTGAAAGAAGGTTATGAACCCATAAAGAGAGGGCAACTAAAGAAGTTTTGGGAGAAATGGGAACCTTTCTATAGGTACATAAGGCCATACCAAGCCTCAAGAGCAAGTAGGATTCAGGTAGAAGCTGGCTGTTTTAGCAAAAGAAGCAGCATATTCAAATGGCCTGTGGAAAAAAGAACACAATGCTTTGGAGAAGCCACTTGACTGGTTCAAGCATGAAGTGTTAGATGGCATGTGTAAGGCACAAGGATTCAGACAAAAGCAACGCCCCTAACCTGAGGTGCCTTCTGAGTCATGGTAAGTACTATAGAATTTATCCTAAAAACAATGGAGAACCAAAATAAGGGGGTTAAGAAAGAGAAATGGAATGTGAGATTTGTTAGGAGCAAACCTGGGAGGTAGGAGTAGAACTGCAAAGAAAAAACAGATTGGAGAGAGGTTTAGGGTGTCACAAGGACAGGGCTGGCTTATTGGCCATAAAATTAATGGAAAAAGAAGAGGTGGAGATGACATCTAGGTTTCTGGATTGGGCAACAGAGGGCAGATGGTGTAGTTGCTTACTCCTTTGCAGAGACAAGAGAAGCATGGGAGTTTGGAGGAGAACAGTGAGCTCCACAGTGAAAACGTCTAATGTGGGGACTACTTGGGAAAACCCTGTTTTGTCTGGGTGGACAGGTGCTGCTCTTCAAGAACCAAGTGGAGCTCAGCATAGCTTAGTGGCCATGATTTATTTTTCTCCATGGTATAAATGGAATCCACACTGGTGAAATAAGGAATTGGGACTAGAATATAACACAGAGATAAGCTGTACTTTATAATCTCAATGTAGAGCAGTAATAAGTTTCTGAATAAAGAGACAAAACCCAAGTATCTCTATGTAATAAATAGAGTGAATGGAATTTCGTTCACATCAGTGGTTCTTGGTTTGTAAATTCCTTAAAGCCCTTCAGACCCCAAGTCTTGTTGTTGCACTCTGGAAGCACTCCCAGAGAAGCACACCCAGAGAATACTGGGCTTCACAAAAGGTATGCCATGTCCCTGGGATCAGATTTTTTCTCCTTGGGTCAGTATTTCACTCTTGTCAGAATATTTCTGATGCCTGCTGTCTTAGACCCCAGAAGAGAGCCATCTCTTGAGCTGTGGAATGCTTTCAGCCAGAAGTCATGCATCATTATTCTAGCCAGGGCATGCTGTTGTTTGTAGAATTTTTTATAAGTGGAAACCCAGCATATGTTCTGAGTTAGAGGCTCTCGTCTGCCTGTGACAAACTGCAGCATGTGCTGGAGGAAATTCCCTCCTGGGTGATACTTGAATTATTTGGGATATTATTTATTCAGACACTGCTTTTTTATATAAAAAATTCTCTTCCCATTAGTGTTCAGTCTTTGAATGTAGGATTGTGTGTTTACCATCATCTCACATCAAAGATGTGGACCATTTTCTCATTGGAAGCATTCTCTTTGTCCAGAAGGGGAAAAAGCATTTGGAGATGTTCCTGTTTGGATAAAGGTCCCCAAAGGTCCATATTTTAGAGGACTGGGTTTAAGGCTGTGGCACTATTGAAATATAGTGTAACCTCTAAATGGTAATGCCTAAGAGGAAATTAGGTTCCCATGGGTGTTTCCTGAAGGGAATCTAGAGAACCTAGCCTCCTTCTTTCTCCTTGCTTCAGAGCTGTCCTGAGGTGAGCAGCTTCTCCTGCCCTGCACTGTGGCTAGGATGTGCTGTCTTGCCATGAGCGCAGAAGGAATAGGACAGCTGACAATGAGCCAAAATCTCCAAAATTGTGAGCCAACACAGATTTCGCTCTTTTTAAAAAATGGATTAACTCGGGTATTTTGTTATAGTAAGAGTGATATAAGGGAATGGAACTCCCAACCTGAATGATACCTGGACCGGGTTCATGTTCTCTAGAACCAATGAATGAATTTTAGGAACAACAGGGGCTGGGGAGATAGCTCAGTAGAAAAAGTGCTTGCCTGGCAAGCACAAGGGCCTGAGTTCAGCAAAGGTATATTGGGAAAAAGAAAACTTCTGTCCAAGGGAAGGAAAGAAGGAGATCTTAGCAGGTTCCCCAGGAATCTGCTGTTTTTAGGGATTTTTACTGAACAAAACGATGTGGTGAGGTGGGTCTAAGGTGGAAAACATGGGAACTTGTACATGAGGTGGGACAAAACTATGGTTGACCAATAAGACTACAATTGCTCAGATAAAATTGATTAAACATAGAATCAAATGGGGGAAGAGATTCACATAGCAAGTGAATACAGAGCAGGGGCTTCTCCTGTTGGGGGTTGGGTTAGTGACTCTTTTCTT
>PVKA01052172.1:0-11845 GCA_004027165.1 Ctenomys sociabilis | reverse complement strand
ACATCAAAGCTGAAGCCCTAGACTTCCCAAAACATTAAATACTGTATAATGCAGATTACTCTCTCTGCATATCCTCTCTGCATATGGCAGAGGTAAATGTAGGCCACCCACGTAGCTCAGCTCACAGTAGTCACCTACTTCCCACAATTCTCAGTCAATCCTCAAGCCACTCCTTCACTGAATAAAAATCGGGTGAGGCCCTAAGTCGCTCTCTTGGTTCCAGAAAGCCATGTCATGGCAGGACTTAGAGCCCCTCGACTCCCCAATTATTAAAAATATAATTTAGTGTCCTCATTTTAGCTGTGGGTTGCATGGAAAGTGGTAGATTGGAATCAACTTGATGAGATTCCAATAACGTAACTTTGGGATTACAAATATTGGTTTCTTGGACCGAGACGAGGACCAGGAAGCGTCTCCTACAAAACTATCCCTTAAAAATCTCAGGAAAAAAAAAAAAAAGGATACAAAGCTTTTGTAAAGAAAGAAGGCAAAGGCTGGTCAGATAGCTCAGCAGATTAGACCCACTGCTTTGGCAGGCTCAGGGACCGGAGTTCAATCCCCAGCATGCCGTGTTGCCCAGCCCCCAGGGGCATAATGAGAGCACAATTGAGATGGGGTGTGTTGTTGCACCCCTATAATCACAGCACTAAGAAGGCTGAAAACAGGACAATCACTAGGAGTCTGATCTGTATAGTGAGACCCTATGCTAAATACATTTTTTTTTTAAAAAAAAGGGAGAGCAATATGGTTTGAAAACAGGGGAGGGGACTAACGAAAAAGAATCAAAATGTATCATTGATATAAATTTCCTATGATGAATGTGACCATTATTTTATCTAAATTGTACAGGTAACTTAATTAAAAAGCATGCATTTGTGTGTATAAGTATGTGTGTGCCTATGAATGAATCTTTTTTTTTTTTTTTTGGCGGAACTGGGGATTGAACTCAGGCCCTTGCGCTTGCCAGGGAAGCAACTATTCCACTGAGTTATCTCCCAGGCCCTTTAATTATTGTGCATTAATCTTTTTTTTTTATGTCTGTATCTATGAATGTGTGTAATATTATCACTTTGGTAAAAGCTCCTTGGTTAGAAGTGTGCCTGGAGTCCAAATAGTTTAATGATGATACAGCATAACTAGAATTAAAGCTACATAAATTCCTGATGACTGTATTTACATACCTTTTGACTTGAACTGATTCTTATCTCAGATAATTGTTTTATTTTAGCATAATAAAGCAAGGAAAAAAAGCCTAGAAACGTCTAACTAGTTGGTAAAATATTCCTCCTACAAGTAGGAAGGATTTAAGTCTCTTGCAAAGTGGCAGTAAATTAGTAATTGGCAGATTAAAAGATTTTGGAATTTTCCTAATGAAGAACAGAACTGTGCTATGTGATTTCAATAGCCAGAATATGGTAATTAAGTGGATCCTTGCCAACATGTATCCGTAGGTTTAAGAAGTCAAACTGATTATGGTTACAGTAACAAAAGCATATCTGTTGCATCCACTGTGACCAAGGATACAAAATGATCAGATTACTCTGATCACCTGTTTCTACAGCTGTCTCCCTTCCGTAGGTCTTATGTTTGGACAAGGCTGCACATTTTGCCTGGAAGAGTCAGCTTCATTAGTTTTTATACCTCAGGGTATAACCTCTCCTGGGCTTCATTTCTTCTGACAAAATTTAATAAGGAGAAAAATTAACACAGCATTGCTCAATTCTAGTAACCAGAACTCAGCTATAAATGGAAACAGGAAAAGTTGTCTTATTAGTGCCTTCATAATTTAATTCAACATTAGTCTTTACTTTTATGTCTACATATGAAAATCATGCAGTCTATTCCATTTTTATGACGTATTATATTTGTGTATTGATTCTTACTCTTGGTGACTTTTTTGGATTTAATTTTAATTCTAAGAATTTTTAGCACCACATTTCAAAACTTTCTATATAAATGGTTATAAATATAGACTAGACAGTGAGGAAGGTGGAAAGAGAAAGGACTTAAAAAGGAGTAAGATTAACTGTGCTGGGCCAGCTACACAGCTCAACAGATTAAAGCACCTGCAAACAGGTCTAGGGGCCAGGAGTTCAACTGCGGACCTGCTGTACAGGCTCTGCCTCAGGGGCCTGCTGAGATGACCTTTGAGACTGGGCGTGGTGGCGTGTGCCTGTAATTTCAGCTCTTGGGAGGCTGTACACAGGCAGATCACTATACATCCGAACTAGCAGTGAGACCCTGAACACCTTGTAGACACTTCCCTAAAATAAATAAAAAATAAAAATGAAATAAACAGTGTCATTTAAGAGATTGAAATTGAAACTCAACACAGAACCAATACTGATTTTATGATACCAATGCTATTGGTAGGCTATTAGATCTTCTAACATTTTTTGGCTTCCAAAAAATTCAGATTGGTGTGGGGAGAAAGATTTGTGATCTAC
This sequence comes from Ctenomys sociabilis, assembly GCA_004027165.1. NCBI lineage: Eukaryota > Metazoa > Chordata > Mammalia > Rodentia > Ctenomyidae > Ctenomys > Ctenomys sociabilis. The sequence goes on along the minus strand of PVKA01052172.1, from coordinate 9,398 downwards.
GTACCTCCTGGCAAGAACAAGTTCAGGATTTCGATCCCCAGTACCACATATCATGCCAGCCCCAGAACCCCCGGCATGCGGTGCAGGCCCAAGACCCAGGCATGGTGGTGCATGCCTATAATCCCAGCACTAGTAAGGCTGAGACAGAAGGATCACTGGAAGCCTGATCTGTGTAAGGATATGCTGTATCAGAACAAATAAATAAATAAATGATTTATTTTCAATTTCTTTCATCTTATCCTACAAACACTTTAACAGTACAGAATTATAGAATTTTTATTCATGTAACTGCAGAAGAAGGTGGTCATAGACAAGGAGTTTTGAAAATAAAAACCATTAGTGATGAAGAAATGCCTTGAGCCATCCAGATAGTTCAGAAGATTAAAGCACCCGCTTAGGCAGATGCAGAGACCTGGGTTCAACTCCAAGTGCGCTATGCCAGCCCCGCCCCTGGGGTGCCCTGAGACAGTGAATGAGACCCTGTACACCCTGTACTGAATACATAAAAAAAATGAAATGCCTTGAGTAATTACAGTAAAGTCATGAAGCATCAGATAGGGTCAACATAACTAAGACTGAGAATACTTATTTAGTAATATGATAGATTACATTTACTATTCAAAAAATTTTAATTTGAAGATTAAATTAACTATATTTTCTAGGTGGCCATATGGTAAACATAAATTTAAATTTTGGAGTAATTATGGGCCCTTTTATGCAAACAACCTGATTTCTTTATAATGAAATTCAGTCTAAATATAATTACATGAGATTTCCTCGAATAATTAACATTGAATGCATAGTGTAATATAAAAACATTCAAGGTTATTCTGAATCAGAACTGGCACAATTCTGCTAAATTTTGCAGTATTGTAATCCAATTTGGTCAGGACAGATGATGTCTTTAAATTCATCCATTAATTAACTCTGACTTGGGTTATGCTGAGAGAAAAGATTTTAATGCCTGTGTGAATTTCTCTAAACTGTAAATATGCAGATTTTTGAAGGTCTTTTATTTTCAGACAAATGAGTCCAATTCAATCTGATAATCTAACTACCATGATACGAAAAACATCGTGGTTCTAAAAATATTTCTTATTCTTTCATGAATAACCACTCAGAAATACCTTTACTGTACTACATTAAGAGGCATGGATAAATAGAGTAGAATAATACTAAGAGAAATTAGAAAGAATGTTGAATACTTAGCCTTATTTAGTTTTGGGGAGATCACCTCACAAAGCTATTTGTACCTGCAGCCTTTTGGAATAGCCAAAACAGAGAGGCAAGAAAACCTAAATTGAACTTCATGGGGAAAGAAATAAGTGACAGTTGGGGCCAGGGAGATGGCTCAGTAGAATAAGCACTTCCCTGGCAAGTGTAAAGGCCTGCCAAACCTTAGTTCTGCCAAAAAAAAAAAAAAAAAGGAAAGAAAGAAAGAAAGAAAGAAAGAAAGAAAGAAAGAAAGAAAGAAAGAAAGGAAGGAAGGAAGGAAGGAAGGAAGGAAGAAAGAAAGAAAGAAAGAAGTGAAAGCATGAGCTTCTTTTGAAGAAATTTTCAGGAATAGAATCAACAGCAGCTCAAGTACTCAACTAAACAAGATTTGTAATAATCTAAAGCATTATTAAATATGATGATTTTAGGGTATATTACTTAGCTGGCATTTGTAGCTTCTATCATTACTCAAATTATGAGATCTTATGAAAGATCCTCCTTTTGGCTCTGTTCATTCTTTTTATCTTTTCTACAAAATTAGCCAAAATTATACCTCATTAATTAACGTCTCTCTTTATTTCATCTTACTTTCCAAAGGAAATTGAATCCATCTAGAATCTCCTAACATTTTCATTTATGCTATAGTATTTATGTAATTACTCTTGGTACATTGCTGGTTATTCTCTGTAATTTCTTCTCATATTGATGTTACAATTAAAATAAATTAAATTATTTATTTCAAAGCCCAGGAACCTGAGTAAGAACTGGCAACGTTGTACACTATGGTATAGGTATGAAGATTATAGCAATAGTTATATTAGATAAAATGTGTACAATGCTTATACAGTTCTAGAGCTTGTATGAAGGAATTTGCTAATGGTCATCTCATTTGAATTCACGTCATACGAGTTATCATTATTAGAATTCGGATTTTACTAAAGATATTGAGTCATAGGGCGAGACAAATACCTCAGCGGATTAAAGTGCCTGCAAGCAGGCACAGGGGCTGTGGGTTCAATCCCTGAGACTGCCATGCTGGCCCCGCCCCCAGGGTGTGCTGAGAAGGCAACTGAGACTAGGCGTGGTAGCATGTGCAACTGACACTAGATATGGTAGCATGTGCCTGTAATCCCGGCACATGGGAGGCTGTAAACAGGTGGATCACTACAAGTCTGATGTAGTAGTGAGACCCTGAACACCCTGTTGACCCTTCCCTAAAAGAAAATGATACTGACTCATGTTAGCATGCTCCTTCAAAATACAAATCTGATCTAAAGATGCAATTTCATTTTTCTCCTATGAATAGTCGATCCTGACTGTAATATGTTAAGATACATCTATGTTTGTGGTACATTGAATCAGGACCTGTAATGAGGCTCAATTGACCAGCAAGTACCAAACAGAACACAACAGAACACAGGTTATGTAAACCCTTTCATTTGCACTTCCAAGCTCTGTTAAAAGGAGGAGCTGATATTTTTTCTATAGAACCTATGTAAGAAAGTGCTCTCTAATTCCTGGGCCAGGGGCAGATCCTGGTCCATGTCTGGTTAGGAACTGGGCCACAGAATAGGAGATGGGGAGCATAGAAGGGAGGGAAGCTTCATTTCTATCACTGTATGTACTTACCCTGCTTCAGCCCCTGTCAGAGCAGCACTGAGGTTAGAGAGTCATAGGCACAAACTCCCATGTAAATTGCACATGCAAAGAATCAGTCCACACCCTCTCTGGGAGAATCTACCTGACGATTTGAGGTATACTTGAGTTGATGGTTTTAGTGCTTGGAATTAATCTCAAATAGAAACACTAGAGAAAACCTTGGAGGAACAAAGATCATGATGAATACTATCCGTGGGCTTGGAGAGACAGCTCAGCAATCTAAGCACCTGCCTGAAAAGTGTAAGGACCCAGGATCAATTCCCAGTGCTACATGCTGTGTTGGCCCTGCCCTGGGAGTGTTGAGCCAGCCACTTTGGCGCAGGCCTGTAATCCCAGCTCTATAAAGGATCACTGAGTCTGAGCATCATAGCAAAACCCTGTACCAAATACATAAAATTAAAAAACAAAAAAAAAAAACAAAATTCACCGGGTAACTCCAAAGTGACATCTAATGGGAGGCTTTCTGTCAGCAGAGGAGCTGAGACATTGCTGTCATTCAGCTGTATACAGTTTATAATAATCCAATGCTTATTTTGTTCCTGTGTGGCTCAGTTATTACTTTATGCATCCTTTCTGCTCACACTTCTTTCCTACAATATGTGTGTGTCTCAGCCACAGTTGAGGGCAGCCTACTATCTGAAGGACTGCAGTCCAAAAGTGAGTTCTGTTCCTCTTCCAGCCTGCAGTGTAACTAGATGAACCCATTTGTGTCAGTTACTGTTCTCTTATAGCTGGGACAAAATACTCAACACTGAAAATGAAGGAAGGAAAGGTGTCTCTAAGGTACCATCAGTAGAGGTTCCAGTTGATACTCAGCTGGCTCTAAGGCAGACTGGCACATCACAGAGAGTGATGGCAAAGAGTAAGAGCAAACAGGGCCAGCAGCTCAGGCAGCCAGCTAGCCTCTTTCCCCTCTTTACATTGTAATGTAAATTGCCTGTCTAGGGCAGGTGCAGCACCCACACCCACAATAATCAATCACAAACTCCAGAAGCCACCCCAGAACTGCAAGAGGCATTGTGGGGACAACTGGACACAAATTATAACATTCTGACTCTGGATACCCAAAGACTCCTGTACATCCCTTTATGCAAAAGACATTTTTGTCCATCTCTTAGAGTTGCCAAAGTCTGACAGTTTAAGCATTGCTGGGAAGTCCATGTCCCAGAAAATGGGCTATAATGCTGCAGCTGTCCACTCGCAGGCGGTGCCTGCATAGCTTGCAGAGCTTTCATAAGCTCATCTTATCTTCCCCCAACAGCTGATCATATGGTGCATTCCACAGTACCATAGGTGTATGCTGGGAAATAGAAGGCAACACAGCAGACGTAGGAGCCGTGGATATCTGGGCAACTTCCTCACATACTACCATCTGTGAATTTACAGAATGCCCAATCCACCATCATGGAATTCCACCAGCATTGCTTCTGACCAAGGAACACATTTTATAGCCAAAGAAGTGAAGCAGTGGGCTCATGCTCATGGGATTCATTGCTCATGTCATGTTCCTTGTCATCCAGAAGCAGCTGGGTGGACAGAAAGGTCGAATGGCCTTTTGAAGATGTAGTTACAGTGCCAGGTAGGTGGCCCTAGCTTGCAGGGCTGGCGTAAGGTACTTCAGAAGGCTGCATATGCTTAGCATCAGCGCCCTCTGTATGGTACCGTGTCTCCCATAGCCAGGATTCTTGGGTCCCGGAATCAAGGATTGCGAGTAGGAATGGCACCACTCACCATTACCCCTAGTGATCCACTAGCAAAATGTTTACTTCCTATCCTTACAATCTTATATTCTGCTGGACTAGAAGTCCCAGTCCCAGAGGGGGGAAGGCTTGTACCAAGAAGCACAGCAATGACACCACTGAACTGGAAGCTAAGACTTCCCCCCAGTCACTTTGGTCTCTTTATGCCTCTAAGGAAACAAGCTAAAAAAGGAATGATAGTGTTGTCAGAGGTGAAATCACTGCATCTCATCCTTTAATCTGAAATAATACTTAATATGGTCACTTAAGATCTTAATTTTTTTCAAATTGATGGGCAAGTCTATTTTCATTTGCCTTCATCTCTAAGGATGTTTTATCAACAGTGATCTCTGCAGAATGCTGAATTTATGGTTATTCTGCTACTGCTGCAACAGTTTCCTATCTACTAAGCAGATTCTGATCTTTCATTCTTTAAATATTAGTGAAACCTCTTTTACCCTATAATTTCAATCATGACTTATCATGCTGAGAATTCTATAATCTCATCTTGGACTTTGAGTCTAAACTGATACACACAGATCTTTTCTAAAAAGTATTTCAAGTGTAATCTGTGTACAACAGTAAGCCTATAACTATTTTCAAACTTCTTCCTCAATGTCAGTTACCAAATGCATTAATTCAATGGTATATGCTTTAAATCAGAATCCAACAATATTTTTTCTGCCATAGTTCACTATCCACTTATAGTGACAAGTTTAATTATCTCTTCCTTACATTTTTATTATATAACTAATCATGTATTTCCACATTCTGGTCATGGGATCATTATGCTCTCCATTTTTGAAAATTACAAAGACCACTAAGAGTCTATGATAGCACGTTTAGCTCTAGTAGCTGAAGCTCTAACCAGATTAGTAGGTTTTCAATGGAAAGTAGATCATATTAGTCACTTACACAGAGATTTGCCAAGTTTCCTCGTAATAGTTGAGATAAACGTAAGACAATTATCATAATCTTTAAAGTGTTTTAGCTATCCTGTGGCGGAACTTTAGTTATGTTAGCTTAAAAATAAATCTTGCTACCGATGTGAGTTCATATTTAATTTGGCTGAGTGTTCTTAGGGTGGCTTGGATCTTCTGTCCACTTATCTTAACACATTCATTTTCAGATTAACTACTTTTTAGATTATTGTCAAGAAATAGGACATTTTATAGATAACTTTTGATATATTGTCATTATTCTGATTTTGCTTTTTGTTTTGTTTTGCTTTTTTACCAGGATTGAAGTCAGAACCTTGTGCTTGCGAGGCAAGTACTTACTCCACTCAACTATTTCTCTAGCCCCTGTCATTATATTGAAAATTCTTCAAAATTTTATATTTCTCAAATTTAATAATTACAAAAATATATTTGAGAAGAAAACAATAGAAATTAATTAACACATGCCATAAGATATAATTATTAAGAGATTGTTAAGTCAAAAGGTATCATGGGTATAGTTTTAAAAAATAAAATTCATTTTTATCAGATAAAAAATTAAAACTCATTAAAATGTCAATTTTCCTTCCAGTAATAAAAATCTTTTATTGTAAGTTTTTATTTTAAATTAGTCAGAATATACAGATAATAATACTTTCTCAGTACAAAAAATATAAGTGAAATGAAATTATGATCATAGAAGAAACAAATGACAACAGAATTAATAGAAACATGACAAAAGTAATAAGAGCCACTGAAAAAATTATTCTCTGAGAATAATTAGTCTTTGAAGTAAAAAGTTATATCACACAGTTTCCTCTTTTACAGTACTACAATGAAACTTCTAAGTTGAGACGAATCATTTTAGGTCCACAGACAATGGTAACTCTCAATTAATCTCACTAACAAATCATGCTGTTCAGTTAATGAACTTTGGGAAATTTTAATAGGGAAATTCCTGATTTAATTATTCTTGTGTTAGAAATATTATGCCCCATAACTTTTCCATACCAAGATTTTCAGTATAAAATAGTACATATTCCTGGAGTATTCCAATGTGCTGCAAGGTTATATAAGAATTACTCTAAAACAATTTTAATGAACTTATCTTTTAAGAAAATATAAAATTCAGAGAGATTCAGAAAATATTACTGTTTTGATGATGATTAAATGTCAGAATATAAAAATAGAAATGATCCAAGTGTATTTCCAGTACAAGTTCAAAGGGAAAACATTTATCAATGTTTTCCTAGGCAAATGAATGCCATTTGATATTTTCTGACATTTGATTTCTACTTTTAAATAAAATTCTATGTATATCTATATTGTATGCAATTAATTTATAATAATTATATTACCATAGCTATATATAACTCCTTTTGCATACATCTGATCACTATACAAATGACAGGATTTCACTCACGTATTATACACATTACTTTATCACCAGGATGGATTTCCACTCATTCCTTTTCATTCTTTACAATTTCAAAGTAAGCTAACTTAAGTATTCTATTGTCCAGGCCAGGGGAGAGACACTTCTGGGATGATGACATTTTTACTTCTGCTGAGGCTATTTCACCAATCTTCCTGCCTAGCTGCCTGGAACCTTTATTCTTCACCTAAGCTCTCTCTGCACAGCTTCTTGCTACTCCCTGTAATTGAGCTCCAAGGCACACGGCCACCCCATCCTCCAGCTCTGCACCACCTAATGCTTTTAGACTGTTGCCCAATTTTTCCCCTAGAGCTTAGAAGAAATGCAGAGAAATGCGTTCTTTTAAATATGACACTCAATAAAGATCAGTTTTCCATGGTATTTAGTGTTAGAAACAAGTATTCTATTCTCCACGTGATTTTTCCTTGAATCTGTTATCATTCTCCTATTTACTTAATTCTATTTTTGCCATTGTCATTTTATGTCAATTTCAAAGAAGAATGAAAATAAATAACATGATAAAAAAACTATATTTTTAAATAGACAAAACATGGACTTCTTTGTATTCAAGCTTTATTTGAGCACTATGAATTGCATGAGTCCTAATACATAACTTAGAGGACATCGTGAGGAAAATGGCAACTTGTCATTAAAACAGGTCAAGTGAAAAGTCACTGGAGTAATTTGAATGATAATTTGAGTGATAATTTGAATAAACCTTATCAACTTGCTGTTCCTAAGTACCTACTGCTCATGGTTAGATTATCTGACATATTAAATTCTCGTGTTGCATCATATAAATATTAAAATACTAAAACCATTGTCTAAACAGGACAATAGCGATAAAATTTAGTTGACAAAAATCTGGAAACTACCTTCATCGTCTCTCTTAATGTTAGTGAATAGTTCTTTTAGATGTTTCAATTTCACTCCATCCAAATGTATGGAGATGGATGCAGACTTCTGAAAATTGATTTCCAATATTCATTATTTTTGCCCCATGCTATGGATACTTTTTAGGTTCACATGTGACAAGCCTATTTTAATGGTAATGCTACTTATTTATTTAGTCATTCATTTATTTATTTATTGTAGTAATGCCATTTGAACACTGCTTTTGGCCCACATTTGGAAATGGCAAGCAGCACAATACTCATCATTGATCTCCAGACAGAAATAATTAAATTTAACATTGCCTAGGTCCTAATAATGTGTAAAGCCCTCCATATGCATTTAATCTTCACGCATCAATCTATGTGACTCTTTTTTAATATTTTATAGAGACGAGGATTGTATATATTTGTCAGATAAAGCAGACTGTTTTAAAAGTTATATATTCATTGTTCCAAGTGGAAAATCATCTCCTTAGCAAACTCATTGTCACAAATCTCATCAAATTTTTGGAGGACAAAACAATTAACATCTACTGACTTCTCAATTTTTCTAATTCATTGTAATTGATCAAAGTCAAAGGGGAGTGCAAGGGACCTCAAAAAAGCTGTTACCTCTACTAATTCTCGAGCAATAACTCAATATTCAGAAGAGTTAAATGTCTCATCATCATTAATTAGTCTCTATAAGTGCTGAGAATTGAGCTTCGATACTTTGATTTCCGAGCTTGTGTCTTGTGCTATGTGGTCAGAGTTAAGGTTTTAATGACTAATTCCTCAATAGTTCAAAAATGTAAGTATAGCAAAGCCTTTTTATGTAAAAATAATTTGATCCAGAAATATTCATAATCGAAAGAAATTTTATATAAAGGAAAACTTCCCCATGAGAAATAACAAAAATTTAGAGGATTCATTCCACTGAATCGTATATGTAAGAATATTTACATAAAATCACTAATATACTTTAATATAATTAATAAAGAAAATTCAAAAGTATTTTACCTACATGTGTACGTTTGAAACCTTCCTGGTGAGTATGAGGGAGACAGGAGAAAGATTTACTGTGTAAGACAACTTTCACTGTCACTAATGGAATTGCTCCTATTTACCAAATGGTATCTTTTCATATAATTTTAACAGTGAAGCTGTCCAATGACGCTGGCTTCACCTCTTTTCGAGACTCTGATCAAAATTTGGCATCACGTTGCCATTAAACAGATTCATCACTCGTGCTGTTCCAACATTATTAGAGCGGTAGTTTTTCTACTAAATGTGTCCCTATTTCCCACAATTTACAAATCTCATCAAAGTCCATCGTGGAGAGGGATTCCTTGGTTGTTCTTCTCCTCCTCATTCTCCTCCTCTTCCTCTTCTTCCTTCTCTTCCTCCTCTGTAGGTGGCTCTAGTCCACAACCCTTTGATGGTGGGCGATGATCAGCAGCACAATCAAGAAAAGAGAGGGAGAGAGATAGTAACAGAGACAGACAGAGACAGGGACAGAGACAGAGACAGAGATAGACAG
>PVKA01052171.1:0-11845 GCA_004027165.1 Ctenomys sociabilis | reverse complement strand
CCTACGCTGCCCAGTCTACTGTTTCCTCAGCCCTCCTACACTACCCAGTCTTTCCACAGCCCTCCTACATCACCCAGTCTATGACTTCACAGTCCTCCTACACCACCCAGTCTGTTTCCATAGCCCTTCTACACCACCAGTCTCCTGTTTCCTCAGCTCTTCTACACCACCAAGTCTATGTTTCCTCAGCCCTCCTACACCAGCCAGGCTAGTGTTTCCATAGCCCTCTTTTACACCACCCAGCCTAGTGTTTCCGCAGCCCTCCTACACCACCCAGTCTATGTTTCCACAGCCCTCCTATGCCACCCTGTCAATGTTTCCTAGGCCCTCCTACACCACCCAGTCTATGACTCCACAGTCCTCCTACACCACCCAGTCTATGTTTCCATAGGCCTTCTACACCACCCAGTCTAGTGTTTCCTCAGCCCTCCTAGAACACCCAGTGTAGTGCTTCCTTAGCCCTCCGACACCACCCAGTCTAGTGCTTCCTCAGCCTTCCTGCACCATCCAGTCTGGTTCATTCCTACCAAACCTTCACAAGGATGTACACAGTAGATGTTTTTGGGTATAATCTCTTCCCAAATCAGTGGCAGTCTATCATTCAAACCTATGACTAGAGCTTCTCTGGTTCCTTCTGCTCCTCATCACACATACCCCAAAATCCTTTTGATTATAGTCAAATATCTTGCACAGAATCCATTCCTCTCCACACCTTCCACCGCATTTTGGTGTGCGTGTCTTGCCCAGCTGGGTCTGTGATAGCTGATCTTCCTGCCTCTGGCTTCGCTCAAGCAAAGCCTGGTCTTCCTGCCTCTGGCTACACTCAAGCAATGCCATCCTCCAGACTGGCTCTCGAGGTGATTCTTAGCCCCTCAAAGACTGTGTTCTAGGTTCCATCCGATCTCCTCCATTGCCTTCCTCCTCACCTCTCATGGCCCCACGGCCAGCTCCTTGTTCTCAGTTCTCCCCATTGGGTAAAGCCCATGCTGTTGTCCCTAACCATTGGACACCCTGTCCTGGAGGGGTGGGGGTGTCCCAAGAACATGGTGAATGGCTTCACTCATGCAGCGGGCCTGGGCTTGGTCAAGAGAGCTTTTTTTTTTTTTTTTTTAAACTGAGAAAAAAAGTATATATTTAGGGTTAGCCAGCTAGGCTCAGTTTAGATGATCCCAATTTTGTTGGCAACATCCAATGCATCATAATCAGGAGCCAGTTGAACACAGGCCTTCTTCTCTCCATCAGGCCTGATCAGGGTATTGACCCTAGCAACATCAATGGCATACAGCTTCCTTACAGCTTGCTTGATTTAGTGCTTATTGGCTTTGACAGCCACAGTGAACACGAGTGTGTTGTTCTTCAGTCCTCTTCATGGCTGACTCTGTGGTCAGGGAGAGCTTGATGATGGCACAGTGGCCAAGCTTGTTTCTCCTCGGGGTGCTCTTCGAGGGTGTCTGGGCTGCCTCCAGGGATGGCAGAGGGTGGGTGACGTTCTTATCTTCTTCTTTTTGTGGCTGTCGATGCCTTTCAGCAAGGCCTTCTTGGCCTTCAAAGCCTTTGCTTTAGCTTCAGCTTTGGGATGGGCAGGGCTTCCTTCTTCACATTTGGTGCCATCTTGGTTCCTTTGAAATTCTTTACTTGTCTAATTGATCACCCATCTAATCTCCATTCAGATCTTCTTTTTCCATTTTATCCCAAGATGATATCATCAATGACATTGTCCAACTCCTGGCTGACAGCCAGAAGAAAGACTATATTCAACATTTCCCCAATATATATCCTGCAAAAAAGCTGCGGGAGAACTATTTTCTATTTCCTAGCACTCTCCTTGCGTACAGTCTGTGGCTCATGCCTCTCTTTCCTTCACACCTCTGACATCCCCTTCCTAATTCACTGGGGTTTTTACCCCCAGTTCCCTGTGGCATGGCTTTCACATCTCTACACCTACATCATTCTTTGTATTTTCCACAGTTGTCTCACATACACTAATGACCTCAAGCCTCAATCTGCTACGGATTGTAAGATCTACAGATGCTCTGTCAAGAAGGGGGATCAGAGCTGCCAGTCACTTGTGTCTGTCAATGTCCCCTGCTTCTGTTTCCTCATAGCCTCTGTAGGTAGACACCCAGAGCACTGTTTCTTCACCGCACAAGCCAGGGCTGAGTTGACCAGAGTGGATAGCTGGTCTAAGCTGGCCAATCAGATTCCTTGCTTAAGATCAATCCTCTGTCAGTGAGCACCAAAACTGTAAAGCTGACACTGGGCTTGAATCCTTATCTGATGGTAAACAAAACCCCCATCTGGAGGGAGAATTCAGACAGAAAGAAGTAGGTGAGAGAAGAGAAGGAAAGCAAAGCATAAAACAATATCAGTGCAAAAGTGGCTAGTGTTCCAGAAAGAATATTTCAGAGCCAGCCCCAGTACATTCACTGTTTTGTATGAGATTATTCACTTTTTCAAGTATAATTTGAAGGCCTATTTTATGCCAGATGCTTTCTAGGTATAAAATGTATTTTGCAGAGTAAGGCAATATTCTCTGACTTCACAAATCTGTATTCGAATGCCTGTTACAACAAATTCCTATGCACTGGCATGTACTGGAGTGAGCTTATTTCCTGCAACACACTGACCATGACTTGCACATGACTCTTACTCTGTCCCATACCAGGCCTGCCTTCCTCTCTGTGCCAGCTCCTTCTCTGGGAGCCAGCCTGGAGTAGCAGCATGGGGCACACCTGCTCTGCAAAGTCAGGTCCCTCATAGTTGCCCTCTGCCTCACTGCATGTCCAGTCCACCACCACCTACCTTTCTAAATTCCTTCTGTTCACATCTTCCTTGTCCACCCTTAGGTTAGGTTCTTGAGGCCTCTCTGCAATCTTGAATCTCCTGTTTCACACCTACGTTCTGACAGTGCGCCCCTTAGGGCTCATCCTCCACAATGTCACCAGATCCCCTCCTCAGGTTCATGTAGGAGCTCCACACCTTCCTTCTAAGCAGGTCCACAGGCAGGGATTTAACTCAGGTACAGGCTGGACTCTGTGACTTATTTCAGCGAGTTGCATTATTTGTCGCAGCTGAGGTCCTCTGTGTTCTGTACTAATTATATGATTTCTCTCCATTTATCTAATAATCATGAGTCAACACTGGCCCTTGTTGGGTGACCCCCATTCTACCAAGGACAAAGACCAGAGTCATGCAGAAGGCCGAACCTTACCCTCTCCCAGCTCCTCTCCATTGTTCTCTGCTGTGCATTGCATTTAGGTGATTTCCAACTAATGTGCACTAAACTCGCAGCCTTTGCTGAGGCTGTGTTTCTAAGTACAAGCTATATTTGTCCTAAAAAGTTCTCTGCCTGGCAAATTCCACCATTAAATTCAGCTCAAGTATCTCTTTTGGCTCAGACAAAATGTGCTTCCTCATGACATATGGTCTGCCCCTCTGAGAGTCAGCAGTCTAGCCAAAGGCAGGAAAGCCAGCAGTAACCCTCCCTATAGCTTTGGGGTTCCAGGTTTATCCCACTTGAACCCTTAACAACTCGGAGAGGCTGATGAGCCCAGTGAGGCAGAAAGCACCTAAAATAGGCTGAATGCAGTACATGTCCTACCTGGTAACCTGGGTCAGGCAGAGAGAGGACACAGAGGCTGGAGCCAGTTTTACAAAATGATGCCATACAAATGGTCTGACCCAGATGCTTCAGGAGTTTCACCCACATTCGGCTTTCATTTCATTTTGCAGCAATCTCTGCCATGTTGTGTTAGTACATGTTTGCAGCGCATACAGACAACATTCCTTGTAGGGAGTCAGTGCGTGTACACAACACACTCACTTTTGATTTCATCCACCTCTTCTTTTCTTCCTCCTCCCTTCATCTCTTACTCCCTTCTCATCTGCGAAAGATCTATCTCCCCACTTATTATCTGCTTTTTGTTTATGTCTTTGTGTTTTGGGTTTCTCACATAAGACAAATCATGCAATAATAACCATGTGTGTCTGACTTATTTTACCTAATGTTGTGATCTCAGTGTACATCCATTTCCTCCAAATGACTCAGGTTTATTGTTTGTATGGCAGAGTAGAACTCCACTATGTAAGTACCACATTTTGCTCTTCCATTCCTCTGTTGATGGACATTTAGGCCACTGCTAAGATTTAGTTGATATGCGTCGTGCTGCTGTGATGTGTGTGCAGGGGTCACCATAATATGGCAGCAGTTCAGTTGGGAAGATACCTAGAAGAAGAGTGGTGGTGGAAACGCAATCCACGTGGCCCTAAATACCACATAACCATTACGTGTGTAACTGGAGGCTCTTAGGCTGCTCACGGTGCTGCACAGCGTCATCACTGCCGATTCCCAAGTATTCGCATTGCTCCCCCAAGAAGCCCTCGCTGCCCAGCCTCCCCTCCTCCTTCCCTCCCATGGACCCAGCAGGCTGTCTGTGGCCGGCCTTGTCTCTGCAGCCCCGTGTCATCAGGACTGTCTGTGTCGCAGCGCCCGCCTAGCCTTCATCTCTTTTCTTAGGGCAGTCGTGCTCTACAAGTGGATGTGTCACACTTTGTCATCCACGGATCAGATTTGTGTCTGCTTCTACTTTTGAACTACTTGAATAAAGCTACTATAAATAAGTATGTACACGTTTTTGTGAAACATGTTAAACATAGAGGTGAAATTGTTGGGCTACATCATTTCACGTTTCCACCAGCACTCTAGGAGATTCCCAGTTTTGTCTCCTTAGTGGCACTCGCCACTTTTCTGGCAAGGGGTGATGGCCACTCTGGTGTGCAGAAAACCCTGCCTCGTGTGTCTCTTGGTTTGGCCTTTTACAATTCCCAAGGCATATCTTTTATGTACTTCATAGTCATTTGCAAATCTTCTTTGGAAGATTCTGTTCCAATTTTTTATTCATTTTTTATGTTTTTTACTTTTTCTTGTTACAATTCTTTACATATTGTGAATGCTAGATCTTTATGTAATATATGATTTCCATATATTTTCTTCCAATATGTAAGTTATCATCTTGCTTTTGTGATAGTTTCCTTTTTTTATTTATTGAACACAGGGTCTTGCTATGCAGTCCAGACTCACAGTGACCCTCCGGTCCCAGCTTCCACAGGACTCAGACCACAGGCACGTGCCACCACACTCAGTGCCACCACACTCAGTGCCACACACCCAGTTCTGGGGCCAGCACAGTGCGCTGGCTCTGGGGCCAGTTGGCACGCAGTACTAGGGCCCGAGCTCTGCTTCTTGCGTTTGTCAGGCAGGCACTTATGTCTCCCATCTTGATAGTTTCTTTCCATGAATGAAAGTTTTTAACTTTTACTGTCTAATTTATCAATTTTTGTTTTGTTCCGTGTGCTTTTTATGTCATATTTAAGAAACTCTTGCCTAGTCAAGGTAATGAAGCTGTCATAGCTCTTTTCTGAAAGTTTTATAATTTTAGCTTTTATTTTTAGTTAGATCTTCAATCTACTTTTAGATAATTTTTATCTTTGGTGTGAGGGAGTGATCTACATCACTCTTGAATGTGTATTTAGTTTTTCCAGCATCCTGTGTTGAAAAGACCACTATTCCCCCACTGCCAGCCCTGGAGCCCTGAAGAACATCCATGATGCTCCCTAAGCATATGCCTTGTCTGCAGGCCTCAGCCCTGCTCCACACACATGTGTGCACAACCGTGCCAGCACCATGCTCTTTTGGCCTCAGTTTGGTAGGAAGTTTTGGAAATGGGAAGTGTGAGCCTGCCAGCTGTGCTCCTATTTAATTCAGTAACTTAGATATGCACATCTTTCCAAATAACTCTAAGGTAACATTGCTCACTTTATACAATCTAAAAAGCAATGCATCTTAGTCTCCACTAGATGAACATAAGTACTATACATGTACATACAGGTACACTTGTAAAACTTAAGAGGAATGTTTCCAAGTGTCATAAGAGGTTAGCAAAAAGTAGCAAACTTCTTCCCTAATAAACTGTTAGGTGGTTTGAGCCACAAAGGGACCACAAAGATATTTATGTCTTTCTATTTTCAGGCTTTGTTTGGTTTTATGTCAAGCTTGCCTTGACACCACAGCTTTTGGAATAATGTAATTTCCTTTTGATTCCCTGAAAAGGGAATCAGACATTTTTATTTATTAAAGATCAGACTTTTTATTTATTATTGATTATTGATTGTGAGCTTTCTTACACGGAGGGACCAGTCTCCAGTGATCGCTTCTGCTTTTATGATCTTTTGCTGGCATTCAATGTGCATAGTTTTGGCTTCTGAAAATTCTTAGCACCATTTGGAATTTTTAAAAGTGTAGTGATTCTGAACTAGGATCCCATCATAGCTGGAAATCGTTCTGACTTCTACAGCTCCCACCACCCGGTGCTCTCCCTTCATGCACTGCTGCTCGGCTTGTGGCTCTCTCCATACGGGCATTGCACGGGAGCCTATCATCTCTCAGGCTTCTGCGTACCTGGCTAGAATTGTGAATAGGACTGTTTTATTGTCATTTTTTCTCTTCAAGATATATTCTCACTGATAGGCAATAAATATTTCGATCTGTATTTTGGCCTCAAATCCATCCCTTGATAGGTTTTTAGTGGGCGCGCTGGAGTAGTAAGGTTGCATCATGCGGTCTGTGTGCTGTCTTTTCATTGGTAGTCCCACTTTTAGGGACTACTGGGAAGTTTAAAGATGGTATCAGGATGATCATAGGGACAAGGGAAACTTCATGCTTTCCTGTTAGTAATGCTTGTTTTGTTGGC
Organism: Ctenomys sociabilis; assembly: GCA_004027165.1. Classification (NCBI taxonomy): domain Eukaryota; kingdom Metazoa; phylum Chordata; class Mammalia; order Rodentia; family Ctenomyidae; genus Ctenomys; species Ctenomys sociabilis. Next base: position 5,096 of record PVKA01052171.1, on the reverse strand, counting down.
AAGGAAATGGTGAGTATTGGTTTAAAATCAGTATTTCTCTTCCTTTTTAAAAAAATCCTTTTGTTCCTGGTTAAGAGGTATTTTAAAATAAAGAATCAGGATGGATCTCTACTACTCTCTTGTCGTTGTCCCTTGAGGTAATCATGTGCTGTTTCTCCTTCCAACAGCTGACATAGATGAGTGTGTGTTTTCTTCTACAGACTATCTTTGCAGTGCTGGGTGATATTTTTATTTGGTTGTAGTACATTGCAGATTTTATTTCCTGTTGAATTTTATTTGATCAGGTAGAATTTAGAATTTTTCACATCTATATTCATAAGAAAGGCTGGCATGACATTTTCATCATTATTATTTGGTTTTATTAGTGTCATCTCTTCATACTGTGGCTGTGCTGGCTTTACTGACTCAAGCAAAACATTCTATCGTTTTCTCTGCCGTGGATGGTCAGCATGGGTTAGGCTCACCCAGCGTGGTCTTGGCTGTCTTGTCCCATCTCCACCCCACGTTTCTGGCTTTCACTTCCTTCTCAGCCATCAAGACTTCAGGGATAAAGCACTCACTGGTGCTGGCCTGCAACGAATGGGGAGCTGCAGGTGTCTGCCAGAACCCATCACGAGTGCCATAAAAGGGTCTCAGGGGCAGTGTATGAGTCAAGAGGTTAAAGAGACCTGGCCACAAATTGTCCAAGGAAAGAAGGTAGTCAGTGGAACAGGTGAGCTGCTACAGCAGCTGCCTCGGTGGGACTGCCATTGCAGGTGTCCAACTGGAAAACTCCTAAGCACCACCAAAATGCCACGGGAAAAAACAGGCCAACCACTGTGAAGCCACCATAGGTGGGAGCCCTTGGGTCTGCATTGAAGTGCCCTCCCTTGTTAGCCAGACCTGAAGTGGAATAGACCAGCGCGGGAAGAAGGGAGATTTAAATTACATGAAAGTTAAGTCAGGATACACTGGAGGAAATCTGAATTATTTAATTTTCAAGTGAATATTTATTGCTGGAAAGTTCTAAAGAGACTATAGATCCTTTCACTAGAGAAAAGAATTCCCAAAGTAGGGGTAGAGGAGATTGTGATGAGCAAAAACAGTGCTGACTGCTGCTGACCCCCCTGCCCAAGCTCAGTGGTGAGCAGGCTCAGAGAGAGATGCTCGGAGAGAACCCATGGGGTGTGTGCTTTCCTCCATTCTCTTGCTTGCAGAATGCCTCCCTTTCTTGTGCTTTGGAAGGTGCTAATAATATGCAACCCAAATCTTGGAAGCAGCATCTTATTTTTGTTAATAGATACACTTTCTAACTGAAAATAAAAACTGAAGTACAAGGAAAGAGATCGAAGAGTGTAATAAAATGACTTGAGTCACATCAGATTTTGGCCCAAAATGTCTAGATACCAAAATAAACTTGGCAATGCAAAAATACAATTAATCATCATAATTTATAGCTGGGGGTACTTTTTAAAGAGGGTTTAAGATTATTTTAATATTTTGGGAGACAGGTTGGTTACTCTTCTCTTCTTGCAGAGTCAAAACACCTGACACCCAGAATTAAGGCAGGAGAGGTTTGTCTGGCTCACAGTTACGGAGGTTTCAGCCAGCAGTCAGCTGGCACTGAGGCAGGTTGGCGTGGTGAACTCAACCTCCTCAGTGCCAAGGAGCTGTCGGGTTCTCCAGGAAAAGTGGGCTGGGGGCGAAGCACATGGGGCATTGTGGGGTCTGCAGCTTGATGCAGCTGGACTTGGGAGGACAAAGGATGCGACCGGCATGAGAGCACAGTGCCTGAGACCAAGCTGGCATTGAACCAGGTCTGTCATCATTCATCCAGAGCATGGGCAAGCTGCTTAACCCCTCAGGGCCTCATTCTCCTCTGTGCAAAAGGGAGACACTGCTATACCCAACCTCGTGGGGTGAGGCTTAGGCGAGTATGCTCAGTGACGGCAGGAGTGATGCTGCCACACGCGAGGAGCCACTCACCTTTGGCTGTTATTTAGGGCTCCGAGGTGAATTATTTGCATGCTCCCCAGAGAGCTCCTGTGCATGACCCTTCTGGAGCTGGACTGGAGAGGACGGAGGCGATGTCGCTTAGTACTTGCAGTGATAAGCTCATCCCAGGCTTCACCTCTGCTCGCCCGCATTTCAGGTAATGACATGTGGTGTTACAGTTTTAGTATTTTCTAGAAGAATCTGGAACTTAATCGGCCATGTACAATGTTGAGTAATAGCAAATGAATAAAAATAATGTACATTTTCTATTTTTATGCATATACATATTCTCCTCTTTGGGGGGATAATTAAAGCTCTTACAGAAACACACTTTGGTCAATTTAGTTTGCCTCACTTTTCCCTGGAGACACAAAGGCCAGGCCCCTGTCTCCGCAGGAGTGCGGAGTCCAGGCTCTTCCCTCCCTCAGCTATCACCTCTTCAGCGCTATCTTTGCTACTTCACAGAGGAGTCTCCAGGCCCTGCCAGCAATTCACATTAAAGAAAAACAGATCTATTATTTATGTGGAATTTGAATTTAATATGATGGCAGAGAACCATGTTTCCAAGGTAATCAAGAGGCATGAAAAAGGTTAAGAAGATTCCATGGACATAAGCTACAAATGAAAGACAGAAATTAAGATTTCTGTCTAAGAACGCAGGAGCCAGCTCTAAACGAATGAACACCTCTTCATTCCTTAGCTGCCTCTTCATTCCTTAGCTTTTACCCGCACATGTGCGCGGTCATGCCTCCCAGGCAGGTAAGAAAACACAGCCGCAGGACTGGAGCTGTTTGTGCTTGCTGACTCATCCAGCCTGAAAGAGCAGCCAGAGATTCTGAAAGCGGGAACTTTACCGTTTCACTCAAAAAGTTTAGAAGCCATTTCCCTAAGTATGAAATAGTATCAAAGGGTTGTATTTTCTGCTAGTTTGTCACTAAGTATTTGAGTCTGAGATTTTCAAGGGAGCCTAGAGATATCTTAGCAAATTGCAGGAATTTCCAAGGACGCTGTCAAAAATAAGCAGCCATATACCACACTTGCTTAATTTGGAGAAATTCAATAGCATGTCTTTATACGTTCTATTTATTTTGCTAGACATTTAAATTTTTCATGGTTGCATGCTCAATAATTCAAGCTGAACTTAAAATGACCAGGTTTTACGTTCCATGGTTTATCCGTGGGTAACTGAGGGCCTAAGAAACAAATGACAGCCATGAAAAGCCCAGGTCCCAGTCAGCTGTGCACACAGAGTGCGTCTCCACCAGAAAGTGACCTCTGCCGGCTCCCTAGGAGGCGCCCGTGCTCCCAACAGCCACTGTGAATCACAGAGTGGGCCGTTCAGCCAACTTTAGAGCAATGGGGCCCTCTAGACCCCAAAGATGGAAGTGCTGAAAGGAAAAGCCCCCTCCCCTACCCCTTCCAAGGCTCACTGAGATTCAGATACTGCAAGGGGGAAAGGCAAGCTGAATCTCTTCAGCAGGTGAGCAGAGACAACTCAAGCCTTTCTTCACAAGCATATTAAATGTGAGCCCTTAAACTATTGTGAATATTTAAATGCTGTATTATTAAAAGTATATTTTATGAATATTTTGTTCTAAAAATGAATATATTCTTGTTATATAGTAAAATATTTTATTCAACGCTAAAGTTCATTTTTTTTCTTCTGACTTTAAAGGAAATAAAACCGTAATTCTGGGTCCTGGGCATTGTACCTAACAGAGGAGCAGCTCGCTGGCGTCAGCGGTTTGTAACTTCTCCTACGACTGTTGGCAGACGTGCAGGCACGCCTGAGGGGGGACTTGCATTTTACACGTTTGTTATGTATTTTAATGTTGCTGCTATGCATCATGTAATAAGAATATCACTGTGGTGATATTCTTGTCCCCTAAATGCCTTCACTGCGTTGGTGCCATTTCTTACATCTGCCTCACCAGAGAATGGAGGCGGCTGCTGGCCTTGAAGACAGGACGCCCCTTCTCCGGGAGCCGCTGGCTCTCCACCCGGCCCACATCGAGAGGGTGGATTTCTGCCATTTATTTCTCTGCCTTCCGTGTTCAGCCTGTTCACCGATAAACAACAAGGTCACATTGTAGGAGAGCACGTGGGGCGAGGGGCGCCACCGTGGTCACGCTTGGAGCGTGCAGGCTGGCAAACAACCCTACAGAGAATGAGTAGAAGACGGGTCATTTCGAAAGAAACGAAGCAGCGAGGGTGATAAAGACAAACCTCTGTTCACCTAGCTGCCCGAGTCACTCATGCCGGAGAAGGGTCAGGGCCCCCGACTACGCCCTCCTTACGGATGGGAGGACGAGGTAGGGGGCGTGCGCTTCGCCCCCAGCGCCCCCAGGGAGCGGTGCTCGAGGCTGCATCAGCATGGCGTGGGTTCTCGACACCCCCCCCCCCCCGGCCGCCGCTCCGGGGACGCCGCCATCCTGGTCCCTTGCTGCCGCCCGCCTGTTGCCTGGCTCGGCAGAGCAGTGGGCAGCTCGCGGCTTGCAGACGCCTTCCGGCCAGAAGCGCAGAGCGCCCCTCTCGCGCCAGCCTTGCCGACGGCGAGCGCCTGGGCAAGAGGGCGCCGCCACCGTCTTCGCGGGTTTCCAGGTGGCGCCACGGCACGCGCCGCCCAGAGCGGCAGCGTCCCGGGCACGCGAGAGGCCCCCGCAGCCGCCTCTCCGGGGCGGGGTCCTGCCGCGCGTGCGGCCCTCTCGCTGCCCTCAGAGTTTGTTCCTTGAGGCCGGGCCGTGACGCGTCTGGGAGGAGAACGCCTCGCCCCGCGGTGGCTCCCGCGCCGCGCCCACCAGCGCCCAGCACAGGGCCTGCCCGCGTCCCCGCGCCCGTGGCCGGCCTGCCAGTCCCGTCCTTCGGGCCACGCACGACGCTGGGACGCGCATGCGCAGGGCCCGGGCGCGCGGAGCAACCGCGCGGACGCAGGCTGCCGTCAGGTCTGCGGCCTTAGCTCCGGTTCAAACGAAGGGACAGACCCGGCGGGGGGGGGGGGGGGGGGGGGGGGGGGGGGGGGGGGGGGGGGGGGGGGGGGGGGGGGGGGGGGGGGGGGGGGGGGGGGGGGGGGGGCGGCGCGGGGCGCGGGTGGGCGAGGTTCCCGGGGCGGCGCGGGGCGGGGC
>PVKA01052170.1:0-11848 GCA_004027165.1 Ctenomys sociabilis | reverse complement strand
CTAAGTTAGTTGAATGTCAATGGAGTGCCCACTTTTGACAGGTGTAGACAAAGGAAGGGTTGTAGAAAGAAAAAATCATGATGTGTGTGTATAGACAGTACAGTTGGGATAGATAATGCTGTGCTTCTACATAATTCTATGAGAGGCAAGATCTGCACTAATGGTGGTTGGACAGGATATTATGTCGGCTTTTAGTACTGTGGTCATCCACTAGGTAAATAATTATTGAATTTTTGATATAATTCAGATATAAAAAATAAGATAAGTAAGCAATTACACTCTTCATTCACTGATAAGAGATATCTGCTAAAATAATATCTGTAAATATAATATCATGTATGCACCTTGTACAATACCAAAACGTTATGAAAACAGTTTGCAATGTATTAATTCATCGAATCTGTATGGTTAAGGTGTCTGTCTGATTGACATTTGTATTTTAATAAAATAAAAATAAATGGAAAAAAATAAATTGTTTCACTTATGAAAAAAAAGAAAAAATAGTAAATTACAGTGTTTTATGTATATGTGCCAATTCCACATGAGAAATTGCATACATAAGTAAATAAAGAGATGTAAGTAGAAAAAAAATTAATAAGTTTAATATGTAAACATTAATGTTTACTTATCTAATATTTGTGTTGTAAATATTAGTGCAAACACATGTAGTTTCCACCATTTTTTCCTTTTAAGCAACTATGTGATGAATATGCTGAGGAACAAACACGTGCTTGAACATATAGGGACTAGTGTTTGAAGATTACAAAATTAAAAATCATATAACATGAAATGTTGGTTGATTATATTAATGGGTTTCCCCATAGATGTAAATAAGATTTATCTATATATTGTACATGAATGTATTTACTTTTGAGGTGTTAGAGTGAATGAAATAAAAGAACACTGTGAAACTATATATATTTGCTATTATACATAACTGTACAATTATATACACACAAATATGTAGATAGATTTACTAATTTTAATCAAGACACGTAGAAGCAACTTGCTTAAATTTTTGTCTTAAGTAAACAGGTATTTTTTACAACAAAGATTATTTTTGAAAATCAATGCTATAATTTTTTGGGAAAAATATAAGCGTTTTTTTATGTAGTTCCAGAATCTTATTCCAATGGAGCTAATCTACCAAAGCAGATTTTGCATTCTGTCGTCTTTATCCTCCCTTCATATAGAGCTCCAAGCACTTTTACAGTCTATCTGCACACAGCCCTTTTGAAATCATTAGAAACTCCCTGTTCAAATCAACAATACAAGGGTAGGAAACTGAATGGCAAAAGTGACTCTTGAGATAGTATTGGTCTTGAAATTGAAAAGTTATCTTGGTTATTATAGAACTCAATGTAACACATTTCCCATTTCAAGGGCAGCAACGTTATTTCTAAAATAGGGTTTTTTCAGATACCCTTTCATAATAAACCATGAACTGCTGTTTTAAAAATGAATTGAGTTTTTAGGAGTAAATGCAATGAAAAATTGGAAAAGTACTGGTGAAGTTTTATAATAAACCAGTCAATGAGAGTAATAATGGTTTCAAAGCAACTGGACAACAAAGACAAGGGTTAAAAAACAATTGTATTTTCAGTTTAGAATTCTGAGAAAACTAACTTATTAAATATGTATAGCAATTCTAGTTACATATTTTATGTATTGTACTATACCATATATTATAAATTTTGCCCATTTACATCAATTTAACATGTAAAATATAGAGGCAATGATCTCATTTACAACGATGTTTAGTCATTGCCACTGTCTACTTCTATTTTTTTTTTCACTTCAAAGAGAAATTCTGTACACATTAGCAACACTTTTTTTTTTCTCACTGGTGACTTTGAAACTATTTTCTACCTTTTTAAAAAAAATTTTTAAGAGAGTACAAGTTAGAATTAAAACAGAATGATTACAAGTGATACAGAATTTCACTTAACAGAGTAATGTGAATTTCACAGTATTTGTTGTAATACACATTATTGTCTTCCAATCCGTGATTCATATCTATCTATCTATCTATCTATCTAATCTATCTATCTATCTATCTATGCAAAATTGGAAAAAGATAGGAAAAATGTGTAAGAATAAATTAAGAGAAAAAGTACAAATAATTGAATAAAGGGAGATGAGAAAAACTAAGCATTATTTCCTCCTTTCCATAGACCAGCAGAAATGCACAGTACAGCTGTCCAAACCATCCTTGTCACATACATAGATCACTCTCTTTCCCCAACTCCCTCTCCTGTCTATCTCCTCAACGTCAAAACTGTTTCCCTTCAAGTAAGTTAATTCACTTTGCCCAGTATCTATTGTACCCTTCAGATTCCATCCTCTTTTTCTGGTTTTCACACTAAAGAGACAGTATAATATTTTCACATGCATGTATTGTTTATTGCACTTAAGAGTATGTCCACTATTTGCATCCATTTACTGGCAAAAGACTCAAATTTATTCTGTTTTCTGGCTGAGTAATTTAAGAACTCTTCAATTAAGTCTTTATATACATTAAAATCCTACAACTTTTGAGGTTAATATTCCAGAAAAAAGTCTATAACAATGAAATATGTAAATATCTTTATTTAACCTGCATCATTCAAATTGCATCAAATTATTATTATATGCCATCTAGATCTCTAATGTTTAAATATAATGGGGTAGATGGACATAGGAAAGAGTTGAAACTAGCAAACTAGTTATTCACAATAGGTTGTGTAGTCAATAAACAATGTTGCCAAGCAAAAGTAAAATCTATATAGGATTTTAATAAATCTGTAACAATTCATATAAATTTATAATGAAAATAACCCTAAGCATAATAGGGTTTTTAAGTGAAAACTCAAATGTGAATAGCAGAGTTTAGACATGTATAAGGTAAAAAGCAAAGGAAATCAATCAGTAAAGAAAATGACCACTGATAATGTTACTTCATTATTTGAAGAGAGAAATATGATTAACTTAACCTTTCTTGGCCTAAACATAAGCAATAATCACATAAAAGGTAGTGCACCTTTAAAATGAAGGATTTGAACTAAATTTTATCTGATAGTAAGATCAGTGCTCATTTCACTGTATTATATTACTCCTAAAGCAATTTTTATTCAATTGACAAGATAAAATAATAAAACTCCATTTTACAGGAAGTCTTGAAAATATCACTTATTAGCAATTACATACCTAATAATGAGTGAAATTCAAACTTGATAATCCCAGGGATTATTGATTCTTATTAGAATTTTAAAAATTGGCATTTAAAATGAGAAATAAAATATAATTTGTAGATATTTATTATCAAGATTTGTTGTGGGATATTGATTCTTTCCTCAGGCTAATGCTACTGAAGTTTTAGCCAGAATCCATCTTTAAGAAACCTAAAGCTACTATATCTCAAATTAGTACATGAAAGATGAGAGAATATATCTACCAGTATTTTAGTTACTTTTCTGTTATTGCTTACACAAAGCACCTGATGCCCAAAATTAAAGCTGAAAAGATTTATTTAGCCCATAGTCTGTACCTGTCTCAGGCCATAATTTTCTGCTCCACAGCAGGCTGGAACAGGTCAGATTACCAACAGTTTATGGTGGCAGGAGACAGCAAAGCAACAAGAGAAGGCAGACAAATAGCAAGCCTCTTTCAGTCCTTTATGTATGTTGAGGCAAGTGTAGCACTCCCGAACACCCGGACACCAGGCACTGCACTAGGAATCAACCACACACTCCAATTCAGCCACCTCCGAACATATCGTATGAATGCATGGAGTTTTTTTTTTTTTATTTTATTGAAGTACAAATATCAATCAGACAGTTTCAAGACACCTTAACAAGACATTCGATAAATTAATACACTGCAAACTGTTTTCATAATGTTTTGGTACCGTACAAGGTGCATACATGATATTATATTTACAGATATTATTTTAGCAAATGTCTCTTATCAGTAAATTAAGAGTGTAGCTGCTTACTTATCTTATTTTTTATTCATGAATTATATCAAAAGTTCAATAATTATTTTCCTAGTGGATGACCGTAGTACTATAAGCCGACATAATATCCTGTCCAACCACCATTAGTGCAGATCTTGCCTCCCATAGGATTAGGTAGAAGCACAGCGTTATCTATTCTAACTGTACTGTGTATACACACACATCATGATTTTTCTTTCTATACCCCTTCCTTTGTCTACACCTGTCAAAAGTGGGCACTCCGTTGTCATTCAACTAACTTAGGAGCTTGAACGTACAACAACTAAAATCAATTGAGTCAGATAAGGCAAAGTGAATGGCATATGCTGTAGGATACTAATCAGCTTTTCTTCTGGATGGTTAACAACCTAAGTTCACAAGTCAGAGTTGGAGAAATAGAAGAGCCACAAGGCCAGCCAACATTTTGGACCTAGCCTTTCAAGGTCAGCGAAGACTCAGGACATAGGACAACCTGTACTGCAACATCATGAAACTCAGGTGAGCTCCAAATTTTCTGAACAAGGAGATAATGGAACCACAGAGGAAAGAGACTGAAGTTCTAAAGTGTGCCTGGGGAGAGTCACATGAAGAGAAAACTTTCTCTCAAGCTCTTACAGAGAGCAAACTGGTTAAGCATTGGCAGTGACTCATCCACATGGATGACACAGAATGCATGGAGTTTTGTGGGGACCTGTAGGCACAAATCGTAAAAGCCAACATTAAATATTATTAGACAAAGCATTACTCTGTAGAAATGTCATTTTCATCTTTTCTTGTTGTTATGGTAAACTTGTACTAGCATTAACCAGATTCCTCAGTTAGTAAGCCTCATGAGTAAAATTAATCCCTGGGTAAAAGATGACAAGCATGACATGTTGTGAGGTTACTGCTGGATGCTTTCACTTGGACAAGCCAATCACAATGGGGTCCTTAGGGAAAGGCAGAGATAAGTGTGCACTGCAGGAAAGGACTGGGCCAAATTGTTTAGTGCACATATCTAACTTTTTTTCCAAACAAAAATTTTATGCAGTATGTGTGAAAGTTTAGAGTACTCTAAAAATTTATATTTACATAGCTCATTGAGTTATGGTTTCTGTTTCATAAATTGTATTTATTTATTTTAAAGAGTACAGACAATAACACTTTTAAAAATTAGAAGCAATGCAAAATTTCACTAAATAAAGTAATATATCCATATGCTAAAATTAATATTTTTAGCTACTGAGTTCACTATCCATGAATATTCTGTATCTCTTTTTCCTACCATTTCTTATTTAATGTTTCTCAAAGTGTCTTAGGATTTTCACAGTGAAATTATTATTCATTTGCTTTTTTGGATGGAAACATAGTTCCTTTATGTATACTTAAATATAATGATCGTGTAGGAATTGGCAGTTTAAATTGTTTCATTTCGTTATGTAGTAGCCTGTAGCTAGCTAGCATAGAGGGAAAGAATACTTTTTTGTAGACATTAAAGAATCTTTTAAGTGATATCATTATTTCTAATATAATTCTAAAATTCGTTTGGTTTTCAATACACAATCAATTTTTTATTTTCTAATATTTACAGCTTTTCATTTTCATAATATCTGCTCTCTGTTACTAACACTAAGTTAAGCAAACACTAACAGATTAAAATATTTTTTGGATGAGAATTATTCAATTTTAGCAGAGCTTAGAGGATGTAGATATTTCTTTTTCCATTTTTGTCCATGTACATAAAGTTGGGTTAGTTCAATGCCAAACTGAAGAATTACAAACTAATTACAAATTAGTTCATTTATTTCTTTGGGAATTTGATACTGACTTTCCATATCAAGCTCTAGGATATATTCTGCTTTAGGGACTTGTTTCTCCTGATGTGGTCTTCTCTGAGAGTTATTTGACCTAACTATATTTACTAGGATCCTCAAATTAAAAACACATGTTCATGCCCTAGTATTTTGATTTCCAGAACAAAACTTTCAGCACAGTTTTTTTGCTAAGGTACTCTAAAAGTCCCATCAGCTTGAAAAGAGGGTACAGAGATTCCTGCCTTAATCACTGAATTTTAAAGTATCCAAGACTAGGGGAAATGAGAGATACTGTTTCATCTGGGTTGAAAAAATACAATCTACTATTTATAATATAGCAATTAACACTAATGAAATGGAAATACAGGCAGCAAGCATATTTTCCTTGTCTAATTTTAAAGAAAATAATTTCAACATTTCAAATATGATATTATGTTCTTAAAATATGTATTGCTATTCTAGCAGATTTAGAAAAATTTTTGTGAGACTGGGCCTGGTGGCATGTGCCTGTAATCCCAGCAGTCGGGAAGTGAAAACAGAGAAGTCACTACAAGTCTGATCTGTGTAGATCTTGTAGATACTGCCCCAAATACAAAAAAAAGTGAATGGATAGAAAATTTTTATTACATTTCTATCCTTGCAAAAGATTTATCTTTTAACATATCTGGATTCATTCTGATATATGATTTGCAATCTTTGATTTTATATTCTAATTGAAGCTACAATTTGCCATCTTTAAATGCCCTTCTTGCATATTCACATTAAGTATATTATGGTATGAAAATTCTATGATGTAACCCTGCTATTTTTAATTCTCTGTAATATATTTTTTGTAAGAATGATGTGATGTCCTTACTATGAAGTCATTTGTCCATTAATTTAATTGCAAATAACTTTAGATGTGGACTAAATTCATTCAATATTTATAAGTCACTTTTACTTTTCTTCTAGTAGCTGAACAAACAGGATTAATTGTTACATGTTTTCAATTTTCCCCTTGAGTAGACAAATAACCACATCCAGTTCACCCCTATTTCTAATTGCACAATTTCAACTTTTTTGCACTAAAGTTGCTTTTTGCTTCACAAGATTTTCTTCTCATTACTACGCAAGCTATGTATTCTAAATTTTATACTTGCAGCCTTACAAAACTTTTAAACCTGTTAGTCCCACTCTTGTATTTTAAAATGCTATTTATAGATTATATAACAGATTAATATTAATTCTATAAATCCTTTATCCACACTCTTTCCATGCTCACTCTCGTATCTCTATATTGAGGATTTCTGCTGCCTGATATTTCTCACTGGTACACCTCTGATGTGTTCTATATTTCCTAGGTGAAGGGTCACGTAAAGTGTCTTGTGTGCCACTACTCAAAATGAAAGCCTCGCCATCTGATGACTGTTCAAAACTGAGGTGGTGTGACCACTCTGTCATCAGCATCCCTTTGATTTCTGAAATGGTGCACCTTTTTCACAAGCTTCTACACATTCTTTTCTTCTCTGAAATTTATTGACTATCCTAATTAGCAGTGTACAAAAAGGCAGTATTCTAAAAACTCCATTTGAGCTTATTTTCCTTCTGTGTTTCTTGATAATGTAGTTTTAAGTATTTTCTAGGCTACAATGAAGAATCCTTTTCTGTTACTTTGAATTAAAGTTATTAAATATTAATTGGTAGATATTTTTGTATCTGCTCCTCTGTTATATAATGGAAGTAGCTCAATGAAGACAAAACAATGCCCCAGTTTAGCTATACACTATGAACATACTCTGTTGATAACTTTGTATCAAAAAATATGATTGGTGTGATCTTAAATGATCTATTACACTTGTTTATTCTCATTGATCAGCAAGTGCTCCTTTTGAGGTAGCAAAATAAAGTTGAGTTAATGCCTCACTCTAACTTTGAGGTACACAAATCTTTCTATTTGTTAGAAACATTGTGTTTTAGGCTAAATAGACAAGCCTAAATTGATGTAACTTCCAAAATTATGATGTAATGTTATATTAGAATAGAGCATTTGAAGAAAAACACTGTAAATAAATAAAAGGTTAAATAATTGATATAATATTTTTAAAAGATTACTAAGCAACACAAAAATCATTTTTGATTTATAAATTTAAGCACTAGTGTTACAGGTGCTTTTAAATCTAAACTTCATTTCTTGGGGACTCTTATACTTTCAAAACTAGTGTTGCAATTAATTATCATACATGTCTATCAGTATGGTTGTATTCTTATTTAGTAATACTCCTTCATCCTTAATGTTTTTAGCACTATTCATTCTAAAATGTCACAGTAAGTCATAACTTAGAAAATGGTCCATCTCACAGCACACAGAGTAACTGCAAAACAATATAGCATATTAGACTTATACCTTAAGAAGTCAAAGCATTTTAACATTTTTTTTTCAAAATGCTGTACATCAGTGAATGAAGTCATAGGAATCTCTCTGAGATTTAGAACTTAAAAAGGCAATACTATCTAAAACAAAAGTTCCTAATGTAAGTGATGTAAAATACACAGTGTAGTTTTAATTTTTAGCAGAACCAGAGATTGAACTGATGTCCTTGAACTTGCCAGGGAAGTGCTTATTCCACTGAGTCATCTCCCCAGGCCCCACACTGTAGCTTTTAGTGCCTCAGATAATTTATTTCCTTGGTGCTAAGTAGTTCAAACTAGGGGCTCGGGAGATAGCACAGTAGAATAAGTGCTTCCCTGGCAACATCAATGGCCTGAGTTCAATCCCTGGTTCTAAAAAAAAAAAAAAAGTTGAAACTAATTCAAAGAAATTAAGAAAATTAATCTGCATATGATTTCGGTGGAAACACATTTATGTTGTAGTACCATCCATGAAATGTCTCAGAAGCAACGATTAGCAATGTAACAAGATGTCAAACATTTCTCTTACTTAAATGATTTTTCTTTTTAAAAAATAGTATCACTTATTGAGAATGCCCTGTTTATTCCAATCAAAAATCCCTAGCTCCTTAAACATATTTCTTGTATTATCAATGATAGTACAATTTTTATCCTCCTCTTCCTACCATTTAGAAGAATGCCAACAAAGTTTTTCCCAAACATACTTTGAATTCATTTTTAGTTCTTAATACATTACCCTGAGCTCTTCGCATATTATGTCTTATGAGAACCCCCAACTTTGGTGAGGTATGTACACAAATAGTGCTGTATTCTCCCTTATGACTATTCTATTTTTAATATATATTACACTGAGAAGATAATACCTGCAAGACCTGCAGTGACATTTCCTGTCACCTTATTAGCCAAGTCTGGTATATATGCAGAAAGTAAAGAAATAACTTCCAAAAGATACTCACTTCCTAATTCCTGGAAGTTTTGTATGCATGATTTTGGTGGCAAATTAGACGTTGCATGTAAGCCCCACATAGGGAATTTACACTGTGAATTTTGGTTCAATTTAATCACATGAGTTTTTAAAAGTACAAATATTTCCCAGCTTATTTTAGGACAGGTGTGACTAGTAAAGGGTCAAAATGAAAGAGAGGGAGAAAAAAGTAGTGTCGTTGCTTTTGTGATGAAGGCATAGAAACAGGATCGAAAAAATCTGGCAAGTTTCCAGGTGCTACAGAAGTAAGAAAATGAGTTATCCTCTAGAATCGCTACAAAGGAACACAGTATTGCAGACACAGTGATGTCAGTCCAGTCAGACTCATTCCGGGTTTATTTCCAGCTTACAGAGCTGTGCAATAATACATTTGTGCTGTTTGCAGTTGCTAAATATGTCATGTAAATTGTTAAAGTGTGTTATAAAACTTCACAGTGGATATTCTGTGCACCATTTGGTTTTTAAATAAAAGTGTTAGACAAAACTTTGCTTCCATTCACGAACTCCACACTGATTGTCAAACATAGCTGCAGCTACCCTCCCCATAGACTGAAAAGCACTTATCTTCCTCCAAATCATATAAGAAGTGGATCCTAACTTGAGGCACCTCCCCATATAAATGCGTCAGGTGGATATGTAAGGAAGTTCAGCAGAAATCTTAAAGGGTGCAGCTTCACTTTCTGTGACCGGCCAGGAGGGATGGCATACCTAAATTGATGTGTTGGAAAAGGCCATCTTAACGTGGTCAGTATTAACTAAATTTAAATCAAAAACTAGTTCTCCCTAGCAGAGATTTGAAAACCAATATGTTCAAGTATTTGCACTTCCTTTCTACCCATTTTCCTCTCCTTTCACCTAGTCGCAACTTTCTGCATAGCGAGCTGCGGACTGTTCTCTCTAGAGGAAATGTGGAACCAAATACACTTAGCAGTCTGCTCGTGTAGAAGGGAAAATCATGGCATATCACACACATTATCACAGTGCCTGGATTGCAGATTATAATGTCACGTGTTATTCTTGTGTCTGACACATACTACCTATTGTAGGACTTTTAAGATTAGTATATATGATACATTATCTTCCAAGAGATGTTCTCATTTCCATGCACACTGGTCTTTTATTTAGATTAAAACCTAGGCTGTAAGTTTCTTTTATTTTCATGAAAAATTCCCAGGTATTGGTAAATTCATATCTCACCACTGCTTTACCACATATTTGAAGTAAAATATTCACCACTAATTAAGGGATGTACAAGACTAAAATTAATTTTTTTATATTCCTTCTAATTTCATATTTCTTTTTGAAAAAATATTAACATTGTCCCAGATTGAAATCCACCTGTAAGATTTGTTCTTCAGCCTTGTAGAAGGTAGACGGAAGTTCTGGAAACTTGTCTCTCCATTTTTTGTGTAGTTGATATCTGCATATTTTGACTAAAGAGTTCGCATGCATTCAGAACTGAGGAAGCAACAATTTCTTCCACTTGACGTTTCTCTCCAGTCAAAGTAACCCAAGATCTGGGCAAAGAGCTCAGGTGATTAAAGCACCTTGAAGCAGGAGCAGGGGCCAGGGGTTTGATCCCTGGGCCTGCCATTCTGGCCCTACCCCCAGGGTATGCTGAGATGGCGATTGAGACTGGGCATGGTGGCGCATGCCTATAGCCCCAGCTCTTGGGAGGTTGTAAACAGGAGAATCACTACTAGTCTGATCTACTAGTGAGACCTTAAGCACCCTGTAGATCCTTCCCTAAAATACAAAAAATAAATGAAAAAATAGATAAATAAATGAGATTAAAAAAAACAAAGTAACGCAATGTCATTTTGTGAAGAACTGTTAATTCTACATATAGATTAAGTCCACATACAACTATTGTATCTCATTCTCCACCTGATTTGAAATATCAAACATTGAAGTCTTTATGTGTATGGTCGGTCATATATATATATATATATATATATATATATATATATATATATATATATATATATCACTGCATCTCATAATATCTGGTAAGTAGAAGAGCACTTAAATTGATGTCAGCACTTACGTTACTATTTATCATCTTTATTTATTTCTTTTTCTTTTTTTATTTTACTTATTTATTTTTATTTATTTATTTACTTTATATTTATCATCTTTAAAACTTCAAACCCTTAAAAGGTATGCATGACTTCATTTTAGTTTTTTCTAACGGAGTATACTTAGCAGCCTCAACTGACTCTTTAAAGAATATACTAGATTTTGCAGACTTTAGAAAAGATGAGGAGTGGAGAGGGGAGTTTCTCTTGAATCATTCACATGTCAATGTAGGTAACATCCTTCATGCTTGAATGCTAAAATGGTTTTCTAATAAGACTAAGGATTATATTCTCATTTCTTTCTATTTCCTTTTATTATTCTTAAAACTCACACTTTGCAGTTAGCCTTATCCACATAGCTTTGCCAAATTTCATAGGGCAATAATTTAAATTTATTGCATTAAGATAAAACATATTCCAATTATCTAGATATTTTAAATTTTTATGGAAATATTGTTCCTAAACTTCATCAGAAAACCAGCAATATGATTTTTCTCTCCCTTCCTTCCTTCCTTCCTTCCTTCCTTCCTTCCTTCCTTCCTTCCTTCCTTCCTTCCTTCCTTCCTTCCTTCCTTCGCTTCCTTCCTTCCTTCCTTTCCTTTCCTTTCCTTTCCTTTCCTTTCCTTTCCTT